>VWZD01012912.1:462519-561193 GCA_013396695.1 Sakesphorus luctuosus | reverse complement strand
ACCCCCCCCCCCCAAACCTGGCAAAATACAATCTCACCAACAACTCTCAAAAGAAAACCAGTTTCCTCTCACTCTCTCCCTCTCATGATCTCCTGTGTGGCTCTGATAAGGGACTGACGCCTGGACTTCCTGCTCCCAAGCCTCGTCAGAAAAAGAAGAACTGCAACTTCCTATCTCTCTCTTAGTTATACTCCTTGGTTATGTGAAAAAAACCAAGTGTGGAATACCTGGGAAATGGGCCTTTCCCTAGTTACAACTGGTTACTAGGGAAGGCCTGGATCAAAACTATCACAGTTTCCCACTGCCTTTTCCTTGTGGCACAGTTGGACCTTGCTGCTCCCAGACAGGGAGATTCATGGCAGCAGACATGGTTTGTTAGCAGTAGCCTGGGTATCATATTGTGCAATGCCTGCTTGAAGAAAGAAAAGGCATTTGAGAGGTGAAGACAGTTCTCTTGCAGGACAAGGAATAATCATGCTAAGACCTTGTCTATACCTGACAATTTTTCCTACTGTAATTGTGACAGAAATAAGGTTCTATCTTCCCCCCTCACCCACCCATGGAGATACACTCACAGCATTATAGTAATGTTACTACTGGGCTTATTATGAAAGGTTGAGGGATGTGTTCTGGCACCTGTAATTATCTAATCTGGCAAAAAGAATCATACACCCTCTTACCATTGTTAAAAAAAAAAAAAGCATAACTGCAAATGTGCATCAGACTCCAATTTGTAGTTTTCAAATGGTTTTGCTAGCATTTGAGTTACCTCAGCAGTGTTACTGTGCTCCTTATCAGTAAAGTCAAATCCAGTCAGATAAGGAAGATTGTCCTATACACACTATGCAAAGATGCTTGCAGGTACATCCAGGATCTCTTCTTTTTGTGTCTCTCTCTAAGCAGTTTTCAGTCATGCTTGTCTTCACACTGCATGAATACAACTACCTAACATGCAGGTGGCTCTGGAGCCATTGTGATGGGGAGACTAAGTATCTGAAGGGAAATAGAAAGTTGTGGTTTTACACCAGCCTACAAGGCTATTTTCTTCCTTTTTGCACAACTTCCATATGACCTTGACTACCACATGTTGGAATTGGCATTTTTGCCTTTTAGAGATTTGAAGACTTCTCCTATAGCTTTCTCCCCTCTAAATTATTTTTTCACTGCATATTTTTCCAGTTTAAAAAACTTAAAGCTGAAGAAAGACTCTGGCATGTGCTATGTACTGTTCACTCCTAAAAGACTTCATGGCTGTTTTCAAAAACGATTTAGCTGCCTAGGGCTAAATCCATGTCAGACCTTGTCTGGAGAAGACATGTTAGTGATCCATCAACAGTTATTGGATTGCACTTATACACAAAACTATTCACAAAGAAAGAGTTTTGCTGGAGCAACTTCCCAGCAGTATCCAGAATTCACACAGACCACATCATCACAGTAACAAAGTACTGCAAGCAAATCAGCTCCACAGTGGAAATGTTGCTGTCAGTCATCCACTCTGTATATGTTCTGTATACAGAGCTGGTGTCAACTAGGGGAAAATAAAACATTTAAGGAAGAAACAGAAAGACAGAAATGGCAGTGTGTGGAAGGAAAGAGACATCTTCCTTTGCTTTATTTGTTCTGAAAACAGTGTAATTTTTGCAGGATTTTACAAGACTACCCAGCAAGCTCACTTGCAACCCTTCCCCATCTGCCAAGAGGTTTCTACCTCTGGGGCTGTGATTACACTAGGGAATTGGCACAATTAGTCTGTTTGTATTTATCTGGAGGGTCTCCCAGCTCACTACTCTCATAACTACTGCTAATAGTGCATCTTCCCAGCAGAGTTAACTCAGCTGTAAATGTAGCGAAAAGATGACATCAGAACACTCAGGTTAACAATATATGTCTGGAGGTCTTCATCCTTGAGATGCTGTAGTCCAGAGCAATGTGTCTGTGTCCATAGAAACACTGTCCCATCCCATGTGCATTAAAGAGGACTGTTCAGTGAACTCATTCACAAGGTGCTCTCTCATCTATCCAGAGATGCTGTCTATGGCAGTGACATGAAAACAATGCTTTATGTAAGTAGCTTCCAAGCAGTTATTCATTATTAATGCAGACAGTTCTGACAGCAAAAACAAACAGCATTTGGCAGCAAGGACTTAATAAGAATGTCATTAAGGGATTCAGTCTGCCAACCAGCAAGTGCTTTCTAGTGCAGTGAGCTGATTTCCCTGCCTCTGCCTCTATTTTTGGCTGCTAAACATAAAAATGTCATTGTAAGTATATTTTCCATCTTGATGGGTTTTACTGGTACCATACCACAGCTTACCAGAAGACTGATGTCAGTTCCTGCCAATCTGTATTCTCTGTCAGTGTCTCAGAGATGGAAGAGAAATAATTGATAAATGCAGACCACGGGAGAAACAGAGCAAAGCAGTACAAGCCTGGTAATACAGTGGTTGGAACTGGAGAACTAGGGAGTATCAACATATAGTTTCTCTGCCTATGCATTGAATATATTTGCAAACATAGGCCATTATTTGTGTAGGTGCTTTACAGAGTATTAACAGGTGACAACGAATAGCTGATAAGAATGATTCCTGAGGAAAACACTTAATATTTGCTTTACTCATGCTTATTCAGTGTCACAGAAATAAAACATATTTAAGATTAAGGGAATTAAGTAATTTTCAAAACCCTAGGGCTCTAACTTGCCCTAGACAAAGTAAATCATTTTTATCAAGTGGCTGGAATTAACTGAGGCATTAGTTGCTTTGCAAAGGTTAATCATCAACATTGGCATGTGGCACTGAGTCTTGGCATGCCAAATACCGTCCTATGTAGAGAGAGAAAACACAATGTAATGCTGTGGTCTTGGTCGTGATTTAGCTGACTTTGGATCAACAAGTAGGCATGTATCTATATTTTACTATAGGGGATCTGTAAAGAAGTTTATCAGTTCTTTTAAAAAAGTAAAAAATAAAGAAGAAAACAAAGGGCAGAACCATGAAAGGCCTCATTTGGAGAATGAGCAGCACTTTCCAGACATTTTTCCTGCTTCGTATTCTAATATTAGAAATATCAGGAACAGAAATCTGATCCTTTATACCCTTGCTAAAAGATTTATTTAGAATTCAGTTAAAAGAGCAGAAGTATTGGGTGATTTACACAAATAGTGTTTCTTGTGAATAGTTTAATTAAATGAATGTAAACTATCTCTAATAAAACCACAACAAATTTCACAACCGACATGTTTCAAACAGTCTGAATAATGATCTCATTTGCTTTACTTGATGAGTCTGAGTTCATTGGTATGTGTTACAGCTCTGCTATTTCTCTAGCTCTCCATTGAGACTCTAGGGGAAAACAAGCCCTGAAAGTGTTTATTTTTTTACAACACCAATATTTAAAATTATAATCCTTTTTTTCCCCCCAGAGGAAGTGTTTCAGACCATCAACCCTGTTATAATATAAGCCTCTCCTCCAGAAATTATGTCAATATGTATTTGTAAGATCATTATCAGCTACTCTATTTCAGGTACAGAAAGATAAATCACAAGACCAGAAATGGGTAGCTTTTTTACATCCACCCTTTCTAGTCAACATATATGCAATTAAGGTAAATCAGCTGAAATGAGTAAGCAAGGCACACAGAACAGCTAGGGAGTCCAGAGCTCGAGTGCCTCTGAAAGCATTCTTAAAAGCTGAGTAGGTAACTACTCCTGTTAAATTTTGTATTCTTATGAGACTGAGGGGTTTTTTTAATAGTTACAGGAAAAACCTCATAGTCCTTTGACCCTGAGAGAATCTGAGGTTTGGTGGTGGTGATGTGTGTGTTTCTGCATTTTATTAGATGAACAATTCTACCCTATTCATCACAATCCTTATACCACAAGATATATGTTTTAGAATGTGACCTGTCCTGGCTAAAGCAGTTTTTAAATGTCCACAAAATCTGCCTTTTTAAAGGAAGACATTATGTGTAAAGCTACATTAAGAATGCACGGGAATCAGTTTTGTTAGGCACCTCTTATAAGTTGATTGTGGAGTAGCAGAGTTCCTCTTAAAACGATATCCAGATGTATATTCAGGCTTTTCCTGCATGTGTCCCTTTATCAAGCCATCTAACTTGGCTGGACTTATTCTGAACTGGTGTCAATGATTTTACAAGCTGCCTCAGATGCTGAGTCCCCCACAGCACTGGCAACCTACGGCAAGCCCCACAGAAAAGGTAACTGCTCTTATTCCAGTTTTATGAATAGGGAACTGTAGCAAAAAGAACAAAGAAAGTTGTAACCTACTTCTCTGTGCAGGATACCCAGTATTTCCTACCTTAAGGGCTCTCCCTGACTATTCACCAGATACTCAGCTCAAGTAAGGGAGGCGAAGCATGTCTGTAAGGATGTGAAGCACATACCTAGCTAGCTTTGAAGAGCTGAGCTTCTTTATTTTTGTCATATACTCTGGGGCACCATACATGTGCTGAAAAAAAGAATCCTTTTTTTTTTTTTTTTTTTGCAGCTGCAGTGAACCAGACTGGGAACTGATCAGGTTGAAAACACACTGGGTTTTTTTATTGTGTTATAAAGTCTGGGGATTGACAGACAGCTGAGGTGATTCTTCTGAGGGGAGGACTGCATTATGTAGGCTTCACCACTCAGACTATGTCCTCAGTTTCAGGATACTGTAACATCTTCCAGGGATAGGCACAACCAGAGAGATACCAGTTGTGCCGATTCATCTTCTTGCTGTTCTTATTCTTCTACATAGCATTTCAGCAAACAGTCTATGTTCATAAAAACTCTTCTTTAAAACCTATGGGTGCATCAAAATTGTGAACTTTCACTGTTCTATTATTTTAGTTCTATATATGTTTTTATGTCTGCATGTAGGACAGATTAATAATTGGTAATTTATTACAGTATAGATGAGCAATGACCAATTGGTTGAGAGAAGATGTTTATTTCCTTTTGGATTATCCTCCCTGTGCTGCTGCTTTTGATGCTTTAATTAAGCTAAGCTTCAAGGATTCCTTAAGGGCAACTGAATTCTTATAATGTTAATTAGAAGTGACCTCTGTGAGTACCTGTGGCACTTTACACATCTTCTACGAGTTCTTTTTTTCCTATTGCTGAGAAAGAAACGTTCATATTATTAAACTCTGTGGTTTGTTTTGTTTTTTGTTTATCTCTAGTCCTTCCTTTGGTGAATTTCCCATCTTTGAAATTAGTGTAGTTTTAAGAACTGTCAATTACTAACCCAGGTCCAATCCCACCGAAGGGCAGAGTGACTCTGTAGGAAAGCAGTGCTATCTATTCTGATAAGCGTTAGTGACACTCAGGAAAACTGGGTGTTCTGAGTAGGCTCTGCAGGTTGCCAGTTCTCTCTGCCATTCAACACTAACGACAGAGTTGATGACCTTGCTGCAGCTAACAGATGCTGCAGGAAAGGTTGCAAGGCTATTAAATTAGGAGCAGAAATACAGTACATTAAGACTAATTGAGCATGCTGGTTCCTGTTGCGTGTGACTGATGTTGTTGGTTTGATAATGACACCTCTGCTGAGAGCTTCTGAAGCCTTTCAAAGTTCTAGTGTAGGGGCAGATGAAAATTTCAGAATAGCAGCAGTTTCTGAAGTAATGTTAGTGGCAGCACTGACAGTTCTAGTGACAATCAAACAGGGGAGAAGAGTCTGCTAAAGATTACTAAAATCTCCAGGTCTGCTCCTCTATGGAGAATGTGGAATTGCTGTCAGAGTAGTATGGCCAAGTGGGTAGGAAGGAGCCTTCAGGATTCACCTACCCATTTGCTCTATCCTATGTGTCTGAGAATTATTTGCTTGGCAGCTAATGGGGACTCTAATCTCTAAGTATATTGAATTGCTGCACTAGTCCCATTCACAGAATCACAGACTATTCTGAGTTGGAAGGGACCCGCAAGGATCATCGAGTCCAACATTCAAGTCAATGGCCTATACAGGAGATTGAACCCATGACCTTGGCATTATTACAACGAAGTTTTAACCAACTGAGCTAATCTCAGGGAAAAGTGTATCTCCAGTACATTTGATTCTTCAAAGTACTTTTTATTTCTACACCAAATCACATAAGGGAAAAGCAAGGTTTCCCTTGAACTAGCTGCGTTCCATAAAGATGGATTTTTGGGGAGGATTGATTCAGAACCTTCAGAAATGGTGGTGATTCCAACTCTCAACACTTCTCTTTTAACAAAATTCCAATAAGTTGCACTAAGACAGCATAGCTGAGCTCACAACATCTTGTGATACTACGCTTTTGAAAAGAAGCGAAAATAACAAACCCTGCAAATCTCTAGTGGCAAGAATTTCAGAGATGAGGAATTGCTCTCTTTGAAACTTATTTGAGTTTTGCTGCAGAAACAGAATTGAAAGCTGAGTCCTCTCTCCACACTCTGTTTTATAGGCAATTTAGGAATACCCAATTGCTAAGAAGTAGTCAATTGCTGAAAGGCATAGCAGGTTAAACACAGAGATCTTCAGGACCATGGGAAAAAAAGGACAATGCACTATGACTCCTTTACTCTCTGCCTTCTCATGAGCCCTCTCTGATAGATGACTAGAACATAGGCAGCTGCTGCATATATTGCAGCTTGGCAATTATTTCTCGATTACTGACTTTGACCAGTCATTACAATCTGGAGAACAACTCACTGTTGGGTGGCACCTGAGTAGGTCTTGTCTTTTTCAGAATTGGCTTACAGCAATTATTTTGATATTACAAATTCTCTACAAGAGGCAATTATCATTCCTTTTAAAAGTGTACAAAGGTTGGTTTAAAACCAATTTTAGTACCACAGGGAAGCATATGTCTGATTCACAGGTTGCAGCTGAGTGTTTCTCAACACTTTTCAAACTTTATCATTAGTGAAGTGGTCAAGGTAGTAAAAAATTACGGAGAAGATAACATGAAAATATTCAATAGCTACATCCTTTTACAGGTTGTCCCCCATCTCTTCTCCACCATGAGGCACTTCCCATAGCAGACAGCTTCTCCTTTCCAGCTAGAACTGTCAGGAAATGTAGTATGTATGTCAACAAATCTTGTAGCAGGTTCTGGAATTTGGCAGAATTTGGGATACTGCCTTCCCAACAGCAGGCAAGGGAGTTGTCAATGAAAATGGTTCTTGTGCTCCAGAACATGCACACTGTTCATTTGCTGTTTTGTCTCTTTCAAACTCCGTTATGAAACTCTAACACTGAAAACTAAAAAGCATGGTAAATTAACTTCTCTGGAATTGATGAGTGTCTACTTGACACTGTGAATTAAATGACTTCTTAAAAACATTTAACTTTGGTTTTTAATTGGTTTAGGCCAATGTGTGTTGGGGTTTGTTTTTTGTTTGTTTGTTTGGTTGGTTGGTTGGTTGGTTGGTTGGGGTTTTTTAACTTATGGAGGAATTAGACAAAATTCAGAAATTCAAAAATTATTTTTAAAATGTCAAAGATTACTTCAGAGGTACCCACAGAAACTGTTGTTTGGGTTTCTCATGACATGCTTTTCTATATGGGTGAGGTTCCTTTATTCAAATAAAGCTCCAGCTGTGTTTTCTGGTTTCCCATATTGATGAATCATCTGAGGTTACACCTAGAGTACCCACATAAAATCCATACTGGCAAATTGAATCATGCTTGAGATTTTGACCTGAGGAAAAGAAGGACTCCTGAGATAATGAATTCTCATGAAGTTTTACACTAGGACTTCTTAAATAAGGTCCTTTTGATTTCTGAAATAGTTTGCTTCTCAAAATATAAATTCATTTTTAGTTTTCATCTTTTTTTTTTCTTTTTCAGGAAAAAAAGAGATTTGCTGGTGTTCATTATTTTGAAAACTGAATAGAAAATTTTAAAAACTGATTTTTAAAAAAAAATTCACACAGTTGTTTTAGCTGGCAGAAAGTATGTATGACAATTAGAGCACTGATTTATAATGTTTCCAAGAATACTGTCTTCCCTGCTTCTATGCTCTTAATACAAGTGTGATGGTAAGCAATGCTGACACTCTGTGTAGTCCATTAGTTAAACTGAAAGGTTATCTTGCATTCATAGATATATAGATAGAGAACACGTTGACAAAGAATGTTTGAAAAAATCATAACACCTGATTTTTCAAATAGTAGGTGGTAAGAAGACAATTATATATTGAAGCAAAGACTTGCTGCTTGGTCATTATTTTCCACTTTCCACCTTTCCACCCTGACTCGATCTGATTTGTCATCAGTTGCTCAGTGTAATTGACCATGCTGAATCAGAAAGGAAACAGAAAACAGTAAATTCCTATTCTTTCAGTTTTCCAGGCAGTGTTCATTCTACTGCTTACAAAGCAATTTTCTTCTGGGGCTTTGCAGTTGATGAAGCAAGTTTAAAGACATATTTTAAGCTGTAGTTATGTGTGACTGATTATTCAAATTGAAGAAAAAATTATTAAATCAGTCATGTACGTGTTTCAATCCAGTACAGTTAGGAGCAAAATTAGTGGATTTGCAATACAACCTAAAAAGGCCAAAGAGGCCTGTCAGAATGCAAAGGGCAAGATGACTTCACAAGTCTAATAATACACTCTTATCCCAAACTCATACAAAAAGAACAAGGAGCACACACATTTCGACTTTGAAATGCTGTCTCAAACAAGGAAATTGAAAATTCTGAAAAGTCTACTTAGAAATTGAGAATTCTAATTTTATTTATTTGTTATCTCAATAATGCACAACAGCTTTCCAGAAATGATCCAGGAGAAGTTAAACAGAAACACAGTTTGTAGAATCAGTAACAGAAAGAGTGGATCACAGTTTGGATTTTGTTTCCAAGCCGAGAACACATTGTGGAGACAGGAAGTTCAGCTTAGAAAAAGTTTTCATATGGTGGAAAAGTGGTTTATTTATTTTTTAATGTGACAGACAAAGCTGATGACAGGCACAATGAATAACGTCCACAGCTTTTCAACTCGAAGAACAATGACTGAAAAATTATGCAGTTTCTCACAGACTCTGTTTATTCTGCTTTTAAAAGAAAATTCTAGTAAGTCTAATTTTTATTCAGTATGACTTGCATATGATCTCATGTCTGTTAAAGATCAGTGTGAAATCATAAAGTCGTATTAGTTTTATTGTGATTTTTAATAGAAGTAGTGGCATTCGTTCCCATAGTCCCCTCCTCTCCCCCAAAGCTCCTTATTTTCATGAATATTTTACACACCTATAAAATATGAAAAAAGAGTAATGTTCTTGTCCGAAAGTTGTGTTTCTTCAATCTCCAATTTTACAATTTTTCCATACTAATTCTTCCAATTTAAAGACAAACAGGTAATACAAGACAGGACTTGCTGTTTGCTGGAGTATATTACGGGGATCTATAGCTGCATCTATGTTATGCTTTGCCTTGATACTCTACTGAAGCCATGTAGTGAATTCCTCTAATTTTCTCTAGCTGTGCATTGGCTGCTTTGGCTTGTAGAGCAGGTGAATGTCTGCAAACACAATGTTCCTTTGATGAATTTTAAACTACAGTCAGTGTTCCTGCTGTGAATTGAATGCACCCCTGCCCAGAAGAGACCTAAGGGTCTAAATCAGTCATGGGCCTTTGGATAACTTCAATCAGCAGTCAGGAGGATGGATAAAAGTCCTGCACCGTCGTGTATAGCTATATAAGACAAGCATTGGTTGCTTCCATGGTGGTCCACTTCATACCCAAGTACTTACTAAAGTTGATGCTGCCTCTGATTCTTCCCTTTGTATGAGGTATTTTAATCTCATTTCACTTGCATCTCTTATATACCTCTTTGTTTTCCTTTTTTTTTTATATTAATATGTACACTAACTTCTTGCAGTAGTAGAAGTTTTTCTTTTATTTATTCTTGGAAACAAACCAGCGGCCTGAACAAATTATCCAGTTCCCAGTTTACATGTGCTGTTTAACCATAATATATAACTTTTCATTTTTTCTTTTTATCTTTCCTATAAGATTTCATTTTTGTGTCTTTGAAATGACCATTTCCCTGTCAAGTGGAGTAGCAGGAAATGAGAAGCCACTTGTTTATAAATTACCTTCATCCCTTGACTTACATTTCTAGTGCATTTTGCAGTAGCTGGTATTCAAAAATTCTTTGAGAACATTGTTACAAAAGGAGAATACTAAGGGAACTTACATGTTGCATATTGGAGTGTAACAAAAGCATAACAAAGACCTAATTCAGGAAACATTATTAAATGTTAGTATGCTTGAAATAAAACTGCAGCAAGCCTTCACCTCTGCCTTTGACTGGATTTTGTTTACGTGTCACTCATTCGTGATTATGTCTTGTCTAAGAACATAGTTGTTAGACCTTTTGCACTGATTTTGCTTCAATCTCCTTCCTCTGCTGTCCTTTTAGACCATCAGACCATATAATTAGGTGTTAAAACTTTACACGGGTTCAAGACAGGGCTGGACAAATGGCCAGCAGACAGATGCAAAATGCAACATGTGGAGGGACAGTTGACAGAGGTATTATACCTGCTCAATCTGCCCTTGTCCACGCTCAGGAACCTGCCTTTCATCACCCATGATCACTTTTCCTTTATCATCTGTGGATGCCCTCTAGTTGCCTGGACAGCAGTGGACTCTGACAGTGGTTATCAGCTGCAGTTCCAGTTCTCTAAGCTTGTACTTTCTCACGAAGTGAGACAGTGACTTTTTATTCCCTATCCATCCTTCAGAGTATCTCTAGGGGAAACCCTTCTATCCTTGACCCGTACCTTTAGAAGCAGATAAACAAAATCCCTTTAGGGAAGAGATATTCCTTGGACAGGAGGAGGTCACCTAAATTTAGCAGTGGATGACTGAGTTTTTAATTATGTGCTGTGTGGTACCAGCCACAGCACATTCTGGTACTGATACAATCCAATGATGGACAGGTTACACCTGATACTGCTGAAGTTGCTTTGCAAGTTTTAGATTGATCTTGCAGCAATAGCTGGAAAGAGAGGAGAATATTTTCAGATGTACTGGGGCCTTCTTGCTCTAGGGATTTAGATGTGCTGAAGTTGGATGAAAACTCTTCCTTCCTGCTGTGTTGGAATATAAAAAAGCAAACAAACAATAAATAAGCCTAAAAAAACCCCAAAGCTCATACTAATTTTAATGCAGGACCAAGCAAAATATGCTGGCTACAAATCTCCATACAGAGTATGTGCAGGATTTTTTGAAGGAGAGCTTGTGACTTTTCCATTGTTTGGTCCTTGGGGGGAAATGGGAACCCATAGCCCTGAGTACAGATACTGGGATGGCTGTGGTAGCCAGTCAGTTGCTCCACTATGTGCTTGTTGTTCTCCTGATCACTAGCAAGGAACAGGAGTTTCTGAGAGCATTGCCTGCCTCTGCTGAGTACACTGTTCTGACACCAGTCTGTTCCTAGTATGAGTTAAAAGAATCACAGGAGACCCACAAAGCAGTCATCTTCTCAGCTAGGTTTAGCAGTCCATAAGTGAGGTGTCTAATCTTTTTTTTCCAAGTTTCCCTTGCAGGCCAGGGAATCATCACCTCCAGCTGGGAATATATTCCAGCTGCAAATGCCTCTTTCCCTCTGCTTGCACAAAGCGGACCAGAAAGACTGCCTTCCATGCTAAAGAAATTCCCACCAATCCCAGTGATGGGAGAAATCCTCACCCTGATTAAGCTGAGGGAACAATACTTTAAGTCAACCTCATTCTAAAGGTATTTAGGACAATCCTGTTATTACTGTGGTGGCAGCAGTGTACCTGCAGTCACATCCCCTCAGTTTGGGTGCTCACTTTAGACACCAGCTAGTATGATGCCAATTCAAGAACCTGAGACACATCTGACCCCCGTTGTCTGGCACTGCCAGGCCCTACCTCTCTGTGAAGAGAATCAGCTGCTAACATGCATATTTGATAACAGCCATTTCTGTCATCTCAGAAGTATCTGGCATAATTCCAGGGTTTCTTTGAAGAAATAGTTGAGCTCAGTGATGAAACATCCACATTCAAATTAAATATTGTCAAGGGTTTTGGGGCTCAACTGTTGCAGAAAGTGAATTTCTGAGCAATCCAAACTGCTCTGGCCATGAGAATTCAACTGCTCTAGCCATGAGAATTCTGCTGATATCCCAGCAAAAGAGGATTCTGCAGATATGGCAGTAAAAGCAAGGTCACACCTGCTGTTTGTCCGTTAGGCCTCAGTTACTCCCTACTAGCTCATCTTGGGGAGTACTCCCAGGCCTGGCTCTACTCCGGACACGAACCTCAAAACATCAGGATGAGATAATGTAAACATTGGGCTTGTGAGATATAAGCTTTTATCCAATTAAAAGTTCTAACGTGCTTGGGGCGAGACCTTTTTAGCCAATAAGATGTACCTGTAACCCTATATAATCTGTGTGCTGTGTGGAATAAAATGTCTTCACTTAAATCCTATGGGTTTGTGTTGTGAAGTCCTTTGTCTCCGAGAAACTTTGTTTACTTTACTCAACTTGGCTGCAGATTGAGTAACTTGTTCTCATTTGAGCAAAATGTCTCAGAAAGAGTTCAAAAATGGGTTTCCTAACCTAGCAAGTGCTTTGCTAAATTAGTGCAATACCTTCGTATATTGACATCTTGCTCAGTTATACAGCATCCTCATTATCTAGAACAATATTAACATAATCTCTGGGACAGAAGCAGATAATTTCATAATATTTTAAGAATCTACTTTCAATAGCCAGGTTGATTTAGAGGGAGTGCAGTAATTTAGGATTTACTTAGTGGGTTAATGCTAAGCCAAATCAATGTGACATATTTAATTTCGTTTAATCATGTCAGTATTATCTTGGCAATTAACCTTTGATGATTCAAAAGCCTTTTGACATAACTAGTGGCACTATACTTCTATATTTAGATCTAATTGAAGTTTTTGTTCTGAACATGATTTTCCCTTTAATGCCAATTGTATTACTACATGTGTTACAGATGCAATCATATAATTGAATGAGTTTGAAGTAGTAGCTTAAAAATGACAAATGGACAGTCTGAGTGGGAAAACACTTCAGGAAAAAATGAAATGGTGATTAGTTGACTAGCACAGTATTTCTGTATTATTTCATGAAAAGGAGAATGTTGGCATATTTTGTATTTTATTTTCATATGTCACCTCTGGCTTTTGCTGTTTATACACCTTTCCTCCTTGAAATAAATCTAGGTTTTCATCTATTTTTTTTTTCCAAATGAAGACTTTTAAATGTGTATTATTGCTGCTCTCTTTAAGAGTGCAAATGAGTGCTGGGTTGGAGCTAGTTTTAATTGAAAGTAATGGAATGCTCACTTTGGGGGCAGTATTTTCAAGATATGAAGAAGGCTTAGCTTTTATTCTGAATTGTTACCATTGTTAATTGCTTCCTGTATTCTAATCTTATCAGTTCTCTTTTTAATTTATTTTTAATGAGACTAATTCAATTCAATGACTAAATTTAACAATATGGTTCATTTACAAATGGTGTGTATTTAAACACAGGTAAAAATGACATGCATACCATATATACACTTTCATCCCCATCCCCCATAATTTACATCATGAGCACATGAATGCTTTATCTGATAGCTGTAAATTAACAGTGGCTGTAGGATATTTTTTGAATGTATATTCTTTGGCCCATATTAGCAAAAGTAATTTTGGACTATGCATTCGGTAGCAAATATCGGCACCCACATTTCATTTAACCGGGCTAGGATAACAGCAAATTAACAGAGAAATCATTCCTATTTAATTGCTTCCCTCTCTCAGGCCCTGGTGGGGAGGGAGAAGGATGGACAGAGGAGGTGGAGGTGGCTTGATTTAAGTGCCTTCCTCTGCCAAAGCTAATGGCACCTGAGTCAAAAGGGCAGATAAGTGATAGGAGAAACAGGGCAGAGTGGTGATGTAATGAAAAGATGTGCAAGGAACTCAGTCAGCATAAAAATGAGAGCGTCATTTCTCACCTCTTTATTAGTACTGTATGATTTTCCCAATGACTTTGTTTCATTAACTACTTTTCACTCCCCATCTTAATTCTGTGATTCTGTTCCCAAGGTATTTTTCAGCCTTCAGCACCAGCCACCAAAATCTACCTGATACATCACACTGCAGTGAAGTTCTTTAAATATATCTTATGAAAATATGTTGCATAAGAACCGCTGGAGTGAATTCTGGTTAAAGATTTTGGTTTTCTCCTAAAGATATTTTTTAATTTATTGACATTTTCAAGTGAATGAGTTTAATTTATGTAGGGCAAAACTTAAATCTTGCTTGAGTATTTATGTTTTATTTGAATGTGAATTACTCTAAGGAATTTGCACAGCATCCTCAAAGCTGTGAAAAGTGCTTTATAACTCAGCAACATATCATCAAAATCTATTTTTGACTGAGCTTTTGAGAGCATTTTCAAAATCCTTACCTGAGTCAATAAGTTGCAATCACCCAGAGTACACATGAATGATTGATTTTGACATCTGAATAGTAAGATTATTGTAATACAGAATAAAGCACCTGTGCCATTTGTGCCTTGAGTGGCAGTTAGGGTAATAACATAAAGTAATGAGCTGTCTAGCACAAATAATGAGAGCAGTTAAACTTTCACAGTCTAAACAGAGCACTTTGTGAGGAGCAAGATTTATAAAAAGCTTGTTTCCCAAGGTATAGTACCATCATCCCATATGAAGACCTTTGTAATCATGATTCTCACTTTCAGCTCACAGTACCCAGCACTTCATTTTGCATAATTAAGGTAGCATAGGCTGCTATTTAATGCTCTCAGCTGGCATAAAAATACTAGTTACAGAAAGACTTGCTATAGCAAGAGTCCCAAGGTTTGATATTTCCACAAATATCAAAAAGAAAATGTTTCCAATCCTCAAGCACAAATGGTGCTGGTCAAGTCAGTGGAACTGTACCCCATTGATCTCAGCTCAACTATACGTCATCACATTAGTACTCCTGATAAATATCAATACAGTAGCAACTAAGTTTTTCTGAAAACTATGAGAGTCTTTTAAGCAAGTGAATCAAACATTTTTAGAGCTTGGATTTTGTGGGTTTTTTTTCTCTTTTTCTTGGCTTACTAGAAAATCAGATGTGTTTTTGGATGGTTTTGTAAGTCTGTGTCTTATGGTTAGGGAAAAACATTCCTAGAGTTTATCATGACTGTGTGTGTTTATTTATAGTTCCTCAAAACCCCTGAGTAAATCTGGAAATACGAAGGCACCTATTTTATCTCAGATTATTTCTGCTTGTTTCCTTTGTTGCCTTTGTCCTCAGGTGCTAGAGCAACATCTTGATGGACCTGTACTAACAATCAAATGCAACTTAGTATATTGTTCACATCCTTGCTGTGTAGTCCTTCCATATGTGACAGAAAGAGCTGCTTTTCATGATGAGGCTTTTCAGTAGTAAAATATCAGTAACAATAACAACATTCTGTCAAGCCAGCCAAAAGGTTACCTTAAAAATACCAGCATTCTCATAGGGGAAAGCCCCCACATTGCAGCCAAAAAAGCACTGGGATATTGTGGGCCTAAGAAGTTGGTGATGTTTGAATCAGACTGTGATTTTCTTGCTGTTTCACCTAGCTTTGCCTGTTGCAAGTTATGTTCATCAGAAAGACTAAAACATTGAATATTTTCAGTTAATCCATTTTGCTAGCTGTGCCACAACCTTCAGGCTGTACCCAGACATTTTAGAGAGGAAAAAATATTTACAGTTTTAATAAAGCTACTCAAACAAATCATAGAACAAAGAGGCATTTACATAAGCAAGAGTTGCTGAAAGATGTAAAAGCTTGGTTCTGTAGAACCAACTGGAAAGCTTATAATGTAATCCCACTAACAAAACACTCCAACTAAGAGTATTTAATGCATCAGAGCTCCCTAAAAACCAGCACCTTAATTACCATTTGTTAATTTATAGATTGAATGGAAACAGTGTTAATTCGAACTACAATGGCACATCTCTGGGCCAACTTCTTTTCTAGGTTTTCTAGTTTCACTTGCAGTTCCACCAGTCTTCCATGACTGCAAAATATAAAAAGATTATTTAAACCAGAATGGGCTAATGATGGTGGGATGTGAAATATTAACAACAGATTAAACAAAAACCCCACAAGTTTGTTTTGAAGCTTTTTTCTTTTGGTTTTGCAAACTTTTTAAAGTGCTTCATCTTTCTACTGTTTTCATAAGAATAATTTTATTTGAAATTACTTTTATTGTTTCCCCTCCATTTCTAGCATTGCTGGCCAATGTGCTATGCAATTATTGAAGGGTCACTGGGAGCTGGGCCACTTTTGTGGTACATATCTCAAACCCTTCCTCTCATTTGAGTTTCTGCAAGACATAGGACTTCTAAAAAAGGAGGTAGGGATTTTCAAGAGTTCCTAAGGGATTTACTTGCTGAATACTCTGAAATACTGTGTAAGTTTGGCATCTACCTTCTGTAACACTTGCAGTCCATCACTAGTGGTACAGAGCAGGTACTGTACGGGTCATACCTGCTCTACTCTGTTATATTTTGTACTTTTAAATATTGGCTACATATAATTATGTATTTATTCTTGTTCAGAAGTGTGCAGAAGATTAATGACCTGCTTCATTATAGAGTACACAAAGATGCTAAACAGAATCATTTCATCAAGTCATCTGAAAGGACACAGAATGTTGTCTTTCAATATAATGTTTTAAAGCAATATGACTGAATAGATTTTGTCAGCAACAGAGTGATAAAGGGCTGCCAAATTTGTGCTGCTACTATGTTATAAATAGTAGTAATTCTACCTTTTTATTTGCTGAAGAGTCATTTTTGAGAGAAGTGACAGGTATGTGTTATTAAACTCATTTTTTACACATTTGCTTTGCCAAAAATGGACAGCTAGGTGAAAGTTGCAGAACTCATTTGTGCTGTCACACAAAACAAAGTAATGTCATTAGTTCCAGGGCCTTGGTTTTCTTTTAAAGAAGACATCTGTCTCAAAAGGAGCACTTCTGTAACCAATTTTTGATAAGAACTGATTTTAGCTATGACTACAAACTTTGTTTTATTTCTCATGTCTTACGTTTCTGTTTCCCTTTTCATTCACAATTTTACTTTGATTCCATTTTACATGTTAACGTTTGATGTATTCCTATTCATTGTTTTCCATGAAAGCAATTTGTTTTCAATTTTATTTTATTTCCTTTTTAATGTGAGACAGAGAACATACTGCCAAAATAAAGCCCTTCAGAGGTACCTGACAATTTTCCAGTCAAGTTTGCATTGAGAGTGCAAAGTATTTATCTAAGGATTCAAGCAAAAGAAGCATCACCATCATCATGCTCTGGGTAGCAGCTGATTGCATTTCAGGGGTTTTGTCCAACTTCTATCTGTTTGCACAAGCAAGAAACAAACTCTTAACAGTTTAAAAATGTATCTGGCAATCCCCAGTGCTGTGTGCTCTCTTCTGCAAGCCCCCAAGCCCACCACCAACCCCACCCATACAAGAAGCAAGTCACAACTGTTGTCCCATACTCATCTGTGCTTCTTGTGCTGCACTACTTGGGGGTGTAGGCTGTAGCCCTGCAGATACCTTTAAAAAATTTACAAAATTGCTGTAACACTTCTAAATTAGAGTTGTTTCTATCCACTGTCTTCATATTTATGTGCCTGTATACTACTGTTTTCTATTTCTACCCAGTGTGCTTTTCCACTGCTAAAACTACATCCTAGTCTACCAGTGCATAAATAATAAATTGCATATTGCAGGCTTGACTTTTCTTTCCAACACCCTGTCACTGAGGAAAAGCAATATAATATGCATTTCTATTTTCCTACCTCTGTATTTCGTTATCACCATTTCTACCACCACCCCCAAGAAAACCCCAAACCCCTGCAACTTTGCTATTTTACTTTATATATATACATTATATATATTCTCAGTTATATCTTAAGTTATATGTTATATGTATATCATTATTACTTAATGGATTAGAAAGGGTATATGAACTTACATGTATATGAACAATCTTTCTCATGAACTTATATGTAGTAAGAATGAAGTAGCAGTATGTAGCCATACCAGGTGAGGTGATCATTAAGTTCCTCCCACATAGCTTAAAACCCATTTGTTTGGTGGATACAAGGCTGGTTGGTAAGAATGAAATAAATTCAGTTTTACACAAATTATATGTAGATATACTTTTCATGTCTGGATTTCTTCCAACCACAACATGGGATTTCCTGCTTGACCCCAAGGTCTTTTTCTACTTAATAACTGGTGCAATAGAAAAAGTGACCAGGTTAAACTTTATGTTTTAATTTGCATTAATTCACTTTGCTTTGAGCTGCTGGCCTAAGGATTTTTTTTCATACATGTTTAAATTGTTCTGATGAAAATACTAAGCGAACATCTGGCATATCCATTTACGTTTTATTCCAAGGCATTTTAGAATGCAGCTTCTAGGACTTTTAAAACTCTCTTATTTATAAAGCCGTACTAGACTGGGACTTCATAAAGCTCTGGCTTAGATTCTGAAAATAAAACTGGACTGCAAACTTCTTTTAGATCTAAAAGTGTTCAGAAAATTCTTGCTGTTCACTTCTGCAAACAGACAACCCAAGACCGATGCCTTGGCAGTTAATGGACATTATAGATGAAATAGTTGGTTTCCTTTGGAATTTGCTCTAAACTTCTCATTTCAGCTACACGCAGGTACCCTTTTTGAAGGTAAAAGCCAATTACCCAATTTTATTAAATTGTTCTTTCACAGAAGGATTACTGATCTTAAAAATATGGCATATAACAGTAAATCCTAAATGAAGCCAAGCTATCAGTGGGACACTGTTCTCCTAAGGACTGATCAGAGCATAATGTCCACATCAAGAGTATAGCAGACCTTTATACATTCAGCTTTTGTCCTGTTTAATAAGTTCATTGAGCCCTGTGATGAAAATCCATTTATAAACTTCAATATGTTTATCAGAGACATTTTTCTATTGCTTATAATAGATGGATTGATTTATCAGAAATGGCATATTAATTGAGATACTGCCACAGTCATGTCATTTAGTGTATTTGTTTTATCTTCTTTTAAAAATGTGTAGATCATTAATGCTCATGCTTTTTGAAGTAAGTTGAGAAATGGCAAACCAGCAACTAACTTACTTGGTTTAATCTTATTTGTAGTGACTCTGTGCCCTAGATTCTTGCTCCTCACCTTGCTATTCTGTTGTCACTATTCATGGATCAGCTTCCATATGGAGCAGGAATGCCAGGTACAGTGGGAGAAGAGCTGAATGCCATTGTTGAGCTGTTTCCTAACTGGGCTGGTAGACCCTTAATTTTGTTAAGCATGTTGATTTTGTAAGTGCAGGGGGACTGAATTTGGAAAGAGGTGCTTGTAGTCATAGCGTTGTTTAGCTTGAGCTATGTGTGTTTTTCCCTTCCGTAATTCATTTGGATTTTAAAAACATGTTTGGACACTTCCTGGGACTGGAGGGTGTCTACTGGGGCTGCATTAGATGTTGATGTGCTTTTGAGTATCTGCCTCAGAGGTCTGGAACATGAAGGAAAAGAGGTGTTCGCGCATAACTCCCCTCTTACCCCAGTGCCAGAAGAGTTGAGTTGAAAAAGAGCATGGCATAGTTCTAAAAACACTGCCAACTTCAGGGTTCCCAAAGCTGTTAGCAAAGACAGAGTTTAAAGAGAAGTAATAACAAAGGGCAACTTTTGATCCATTTCTCCCCAGTGTTAGCAAGGTCACTGTGAAAACTCATCAAAAACAAACATAAAAGCCATGCCTTACACTTTGGTATCAGGAAGGTCACATGAGCTGAGCCCTGCTGCAGCACAGGAAACATAATTAAAATGTAAAATGACAGCAGGTGATATTGCTCTCAGTGGCAAGTTCATCCAACTGCTGCCTGCACGTTGTTCTGAATCACTTCTGAAATGGTGACATCAGTGTGAATGCTCCCAGCAGCAAGAGCCACTGTGGAAAACTTAGAACTTTGCCTAATTTCTGACAGTTAATGAGACCTACAGGGAGTATTCACAGAGCACAAAGTACCTTGTTTTGGCTTGTTTGCTTTATAATGCAGAATATTTATTGGTCTCCAGTCACTCCCTGGTGACACTTCCGTCTTCAATCTTTGGCCTGTGCCATTCAGGATATAAGTAAGTAAGAGGAGACAGACTCTGCAAATCGTTTTGAAAAACTATTTCTTTGTATTTCCCTTGTGGGACCTCTTTGCTCCTGTTTGTTAAGTATTTGGAGCTGTTCACCTTCACAGTCTCTGGCCCAGGAATGCCAGGGGCTGGAGTCCTGAGCCAGCTTCTCCATCTTCCATGCAGGGAAGGCCTTGGGTCTGTGGCCTTGCTGATACACATGGCATGTACATGGACTATTGTACTGAGGTGGCATCGTGGTGCCTGGGCAGGATGCAAGGGTGATGGCTCTGCCTCATAATTTTATTTGAAAGAAAGGCTGTGTTCATTGAAAAGTGGTATGGAGAAGCCTCCCTGCAGAGCCCATTGTGCAACAGATTAAGGAGGAAGATTTTGTCATCTCCTCGGGACAGGTAACTTTCTCAGGCTGCCTGGGCAACGGCATGTACATACAGACACTGCCTATGGCACAAACTCTCACACACACAGAGTTATCAAATGAACTGGGGAACCCAAGGGGTAAGATGACCACCTCTGTGCTTAGAAATTAGGACTGTAGCTCTGAGGTGGCATACAAGGCTGAATCTCTCCTTGCTCAACAAGGAGTGAGTGCAACAGAAGCCATTTTGCTTAAACATCTCATGATTTCGCTTGGTTAGAGTCATGACGACAACCTGTTTGGAGGTAAGTTGTCCGTCCAGGGATAAACCTGCCAAAAGGATGTGTCATATATGTGAAAAGTCTTGCATCTGCCTACAATACTGTAACTAGTGAGCACTGTCTCTTCCATTGCTTCAAACTAACAGGAGAGGAACTACTCTGTTGTAATGAAGATCATAAATGTTAATGAAAATTATTGACTTGAACAGTAGAAATCTCTGCAAGGTCAGTGGGACTTAACCTGCCTGGTACTACCTTCAGTTTTCACAGCTGGTTGTGAAGGCTTCAGTATACAAAAAGAAAAGAAAAAAAAAAGTTGATATAGCATTGGTTGGCATTTATAAGAGATGTACTTTAACTGCTGAAAAAGGGTCATGTTGGACAGTCTTATTTTGACAGGAAAGCAGATGGTTACTTCAATCGATAGAGCCTGGGAGGGAATGGTTGGGAAGTGAAACAAATGAGAGTTGCAAGATTTGGGTTCTTGTCTGCAGGGGGAAGAAGTGGGAGAGGAGAATGAAGAGAGTTGTGAAGCTGAAAGTTGCAGTAGAAGGAGAGTACTATGTGTGTGTGAAGGTACAGCAAAGGGAAAACAATCCTTCAACTTTCCCCATTTGTTTGAAATTTTTATAGTTACCCAATGTGGTTTTATGCTTCCTTTTGAATTAGTCCTACCATGTCTAAATTCACTCCTTAAACTATATTGCTGTGATTCAGTATTTTCTTATTTTGCAGATCAGATACTTAGCAAATCTTAAAGACAACAGTATGATACTCCAGGGATACCAGGTCAATAGGCCTTCACAGACAAAGCTGTGTGAAGTTTAGCAGTTTCAGTTGGCTAGAACTTCTTGAATATGTTTTTTCTTTATCTAAATTATTTAAAATAGAAAACAGTTTTTTTCCTAATGGAAAATTTCAGACGAAAGTTCTTTGCAAATCACTTTTGACAGATTTAGTTAAAAATTGATTAAAACAGTGGTGGCATTTTGATTCGAAACTCAGGTTCTGGAGATTTCATCCCAAGGTCAAAGTACTAAACTAAACTAAATTTATTTTTCTGTTTGTAAAGCTCTGCAAAACACTTGAGAGGAAAGTTTGAAGTGAAATGGATGTTTCTTGGCTTAGGATTGCATTGTAAAAGCTTTTCTTACCCTGCAAAAGCTTCTTCTCCATAGAGAATAGCTTTCTATTATTCTCATTTGATAAAAGCTTTTCAGTTGTGTTTGCTTCATAAAATCTTTAGTATGATGTGAAATTCTGCATTCCATCTTTGTGTATTTATTGTCTAAAAAGCAGGAATATTCAAGGAAGCACATGTGTTTTATGCTAAAAAGATACTTCTCTTTCTGGAGCTATTCTGTATCTTGCTTACTTTGGGGGTGCAAGCAAAGATAAATCTAATCCTTTTAGCACCAGAAAATGCAGAAAAACAGTAGGAATGGATCTAATTCCATAATACATAGATCTTCTGATAGGATCAGATATGATAAGTCTCTTACATGTTTTCCCATCCTCTATTTTGGCAGATTGTAAATCTCTTCCAATGGTCTTACTAGACCTTATTCATCTTTTGTTGACACTCTTGAGGAAAAGAAGTTATTTATAAGTAACATAAATGAATTTTCTGAAGGCATTTCCACTTTCAAATTAGAATATTTCTTCCTGCTTTGTATGCAGTAGTGTTACAGAGAAAGTAAAAAATGTACAAAAAATCTGCAAAGAACTTTTTTTTCATATGAGAATGCATAATCTTTCAGGTCTCCAAACACTACATATATCCCAAGAGAAGGCATCTATTCATCTGGACCATCAAATCATGGAATTATTCAGGTTACAAGAAAGCCTAGTGTGTTGTTAGTCCAGCAACTTTCTCAAAGCAGACACAGCTATCTCATAAGACCACATTTTTTAGGACTTAGTTGTCAGGTCTTAAAAACCTCTAACGACAGAGATCTTACCCTGCCACAATTGAGGGTATTTCTTCATTGAAAATTGCAGTAGAAATACTCAAGAAAACACACAGAAAATTTTGCCACATAGCACAGGAAGTGATTATTCCCTTTTACTTCATGCCTGTTGCATCCTATCTGCATCTAGTCTTCAGCCCCAGCTGAAAGATGTTTCTATTCACAGTTTTATTGTTTTATTTCATATAATTAAATGTATTTGCTTGTCTATATCAAACAACTTCAGAAATACACTGGGGAAAATAAGCAGAGTTTTTTTGATGACTGACTTTTTTTCTCAAGTTGAATAATCTTAGGCACTATAAATAGTTTTGACTTTCAGGTTTTGTTTTTATTAGATGCTATTTTCTATAGAGTGTGTTTTCCCAGTTGCTCCAAGACAAAGTATTTTCATTATTGAGGAGACTGGATTTTCTTCAAGCTGTACATTCTTGAGCAGCGTATTCTGTTATATAATTGTTGTGTATGTAAAGAGTTGGGATTTTCTGTGTAAAAAATCAAATTCATGTGAAGACACCAGCTTTATGAATAGATTCTCTAGGATAATAATACTATAACTATTACAAACTTTTACGATAGTTCCAGCACCTGTGGCTGAATTGAGAAGGGCATTGTCATCATATTTAGGGAGGTGATTCTTCCCCTCTACTCGATGCTGGTGAAAAACATCTGGAATTCTGGGTTCAGTTTTGGACTCTCTGGTAAAAGAAAGACATGGACTGGAGTGTGTCCAGCTAGGGCCACTACGATGATTAAGGTATTGGAGCATATCTTGCATGAGGAGAGGCTGAGAGAAGTGGGATTATTCAGCCTGGAGAGAAGGCTCAAGTTGATCTTAGTTGTATATAAATATATGAGGGAGGGAGTAAAGCGGTCAGAGACAGAGTCTGCTAAGTGACGGCCAGGGACAGGGCAAGAGGCAATGAGTAAAAATTAAATAAAATTAAGTATAAGACTTTTTATTTTCAGTGGAGGTTATCAAACACTGGCACAAGTTGTTCTGAGAGATTCTGAAGTCTCCATCCTTAGACATGCCCAAACCCATACTAGACAGCATTCAGCGTTACTTTAGTTGACCCTGCTTTCAGTGGAGGGTTGGACTGGAGAGTCTCCAGTGCTGCCTTCCAGCCTCAACAATTCCATGATTGTGTATTCAGATTCTTTAACCTAATCCATTATTAGAATCTTCTACGTTTCATATTTGTTATAAAAGGGGCACTTGCTCTGTTTGCACTATACTGTAAACATTATTCTATCTACAGATGTTTAGCTCACCTATGTGTGCTAAACCATACGGTTCTATGGATTTACATAAGATAAAGCAGTTGAGGTGTTAGCATAAGCTAAAGCCATGTAATTACTAATATTCAGCAGAATGTTTCAGAACAAGAATATATCAACATGATATATTGAACTGTATTCAAAGAAAACAATTTGGACTAAGAGTGTGGAACTTCCACTGACAGTAAGAGTGAAAGATCAAACCCTTAATTATTAGATTGCTGCTTTTCAGTTTATGGCATTCTGTCTTGGTTTCAGTCCAACAATAGATTGCTTTAAAAAAGAAAGACTAAAGTCAACTTTTTTTTTTTTTAATTAAGAGGGGAGTGGAAGATATAATTTCCCCCTGCAGCGTAACAATATTGGTTTTGCTGTATTTTGGCAGCCAAAAATGAAACACAGACAAAATTTAAAGATGAAACTTGGTATACAAAACAAAACAAATTTGAGTTTCTTTAATAGCCATAGAAATAGTCATGGCTAGATCAATAATCATGAGAGCTACCACAGACACAAAATCATAAATCTGTCATTGTAACTTTTGCATGAATTCTTGATTTTCTCCTGACTGATTACTTCTTGTTATAGCTTAAAGATTCTGTTAAATTTCAATATAGCAGCTTTTGATAATTGTGATTGGAAACATATGACTGGGAGGTATCTGGATTATTGTACAGACATATCTGAATATAACTTGTTTGTAACTACCCCATTCATATTTTAGATCCTTCTTCTCCAATTATTTCTTTCATGGGCTATGTAGTAGGAAGTGAAAAAATTACTTACACCTTCCAAGTCCATTCTTATCTCCAAGCATCCATGAATAGAGATGAAAACATCCTTCAGACTCATATAAGTCTATAAATTTTAAGGGTAAGTTCTCTTCTTTTAGGAAAAGAATGCTTTGAATACATCCCCATGCAATTTTTATGAGCTCCTTCTGAGTAACCAATGAGATCTGGCCCATGTGCTTTAGCCTGGGGCCAAGTCCTCAAGGGGGAGCAATTTGAGCTTGATGTCCAAGAGCTAGTATGGACACAATATGGGCAGCTAGAGTACCGGGATCTAAGACTAAAATAGGGATCAAGCCAAACTCATGGTGTATATGCTCCCTCTGATGGTTGTTTCAATGTACCTTTTTATTCTTTAAGAGAGAAATAATAAGAGAGCTGTGATAATGAGTCCTTACTCTCTCTTTATTATCTTCCTGAAAATTGAACTATAATGCTTTTCAAGCACAGCTTTCCTTGAAGATCAATCTAAATTACCTTTTCTTTATTTCAAGTGTGAATTGAATGTGCTGCAGTTATTGTTGATTAGCTGTACGTGGGGACACGCTGTTCCAGAGTTATACGCCTGTTCGTGTTTATCTTCTTTCATTCTGAAAAGATCAGAAGGGAGAAAATCCAACATAGAGGAGTGGAATTGATTTAAAATGACAACATGAAATGTGATAGGAGAAGTGCTAAAACCAGCAAAACCAGCTAAAAGGGTAGAGGCATTTGTAAAAACACAATGTGCAAAGTGTGAAAAGAGACAAAAGAAACCATGTCTGGCTGGTTCCTATCAGTGCTTTTATGGTCACCAGTGTCCATGCTGTACTCTGGTTGTGACCCTGCCACAGCATAATGTGTGCAAACTCAAACATTCCTTGTGATACGGCAGGCTTTTGTCTTGATGACCTCAGCTACTGGTTTCTTTCTGCCATTTTAACATGGGGTGTTTTTTTTTCATTCTTCTGGGATATTCTACATTGGAGCCAGTATTTTTTTTAGTAAAAATTTGCTAAAATAAGGAAATTAAAATTTCCATTATAAGCTTGCTGTATAAAATGTATTTACTCTACTAACTGATATGGGTCGCGAGGCCACACCTGTCCTATGAGTGCTAGCTGAATTCAACTTTCATGTTAGTTTTGCCCAAAAATAAACAAATTCTGCTTGCTTATTTTTGTTGACTAAAATTATTAAGAATTTCAGTGCAAAAAGTTACACTGAACATAGTCATCAATAGTGATAGCCTATAAGCCCACAAATCTGCAGAATATTTGCCTCTGTGTTTAAGACAAAGAAATATTTACTCTGTGAATAGTGTCAGAGTAGCATCCAACAGCCTGTCAAACACACAATGAAACAGAAATGCTATAATGCTTCCAAAATCCTTAGCTTGCTATGCAATTTCCATGCATACATTAGCATCAATTATAAAAGACATTCTTCACTGCCATTTTTCTGAAGAACCCACTGTTTGCTTATAGAAAGAACATATTCAGTGTCCATAGCTCTAAAGTGCAGATGTAGAAGCAGAGAAACACATGATAAATAAAAGAAAACAACTTTCCTGGATCACTGAGTGGAGGGCCAGCTCTATTTTGAATGCCATTACTGCATCCAAATTGCTTCTTTAGCTGTTGAGACACAGTTGAGAAGTGATGCCTTTAAGGAGACCTTCACCAGTCTTACTTGTAGTATGTGTTCTGTCTTGTAGTGCTTTGAGTCATGAATTTCTAATAGGCAGCACATTAGTGTTTTTAATTTCCCTACACTTAAGAAAACTAATGCAAAAGTAATATTACTAGACCAAAATGATCATCCAAGTTCAGCCCTTAGATAATGAGCTAAAGAGGTTTGCTTATATCCCCAAAGACAAAGCCCAGTTGGGTGTCCTTCTTCCATGGAAAACCTGCAGTTTCTTCTATCCTTTCCTCTGCAGTCTTGCTTATTAACTCCTGTGTAGCTGGTTTCAGCTTGTGACTGTGGATATCTTCTTCAGGAAATACATCTTATTTATTCAATATGTCTATGGCAGATGGGAACATGTACCTGGTAGGATAACACACTTTGAAAGCTGGGATTGCAAGGTATCTTGTTTATATCTTGGTGTGTGATATGGAGTTGGTGTGTGAAATGGAGTTTTGGAATGATCAGTGAATCAAGGAGAAACCTGGGAAAAATTAACCCTCATGATCTGTAAATAAGCAGGCCCTCTCTTAAGGGAAGTGGTGAAGTGTAGGTGAGGGGGTTGTTCATATGAGTTTAGTCTGGAAAATGCATAGCAATTTTAATTAGCAAAATGAGCAATACAGAAATTATAAGTACTTGCTGCACACTATGACCATTCACTTTTGAGGAGTTACCACAAGTCAGCTTTTGTGGGTTTTGTGACAAAGGGCCTCTCACAGCAAGGGGTACATGGCCGGCTCATATTCAATTAGTGACCAGCAGCACATACAAGTCCTTTTGCATGTCTGCTCTTCAGCATTGCATGTCCCCCATCATGCAATGGTGCCTGGGGTTGTTCCTCCCCAGGTCGATGGTGGATGCAGCCTAGTTACTCTAACTCCCTTGTATATGCTCTTTTCTATTTCAGCTGCATGTGTCTTTTTTTCTTTGTTTAAATGAACTTCATTATCCTGTAGACGTTTCAGAGAAGAAAATAGCTCTGTGAATCACAGCAGAGATTTCATCTGACCGCTCAATGGGAAAAGCCTCCAACTTGAGGCTGTGCCTCAGTGGTTCTGCCCAGACAAGAGGGAGAGATTTGAGCACCAAGGAAGAGCACTGGACTGATGGGACAGAGTAAATTCCAGCCTCAATAACAGAAGTTACCAACAAAACACGTGCCAGCTTATCAATATGGAACTAGTCTAAGAGTGTCAGAAGTCTACTGTGTTTTGAAAGGGGAATGATATGTAATGTAAATTAAGATATATATTATATGCTAACAGGAATGAATAACAAAATCATAGTCTGATGGAGAATGTTCCTTTCTCTGACTCCTAGGTTTTACTTGGCTTCAAGTAAATGAGCAGCATACTATTGATTGCAGTATTATCCATCTGGGAAGTAAGGATCAGTTCTGGACCATGCTCTACCCTCTGCCACTAAAGCCTGGATTTGATGTGGCCAGTAGTAGTGCCAAAATCATGAGGAAATTCCAGTAACCATGTCAGAGATTGGGACTTACATGTTGCCTTCACATGTTGCTTCAGACATTCCTGTGCAGGAGCTCAGATGCTGGCCTGTGTTAACTGCAGTCACTGGGACAGAAAGTGAACTCTCTGAGCACTGTCTTAGTTGCAGAAGGAGGAAGTTTGTCAGCACATCATATTTCACAGAGAGGTTCAGCTCCTAGGGATGTACATGAGGCATACTGCATGAAGACAAGTCTAATGCAGAGGTGGGCTGGCAGAGGCTATTGTCATCTCCTGGTAAAATGCCATTATGAATTAATTGACATTTTAAATGAATAATTTTTACTTGTTTGTCTTCTGTTTCAGAAGGACAGCATCTTTTACTTATTTCTTCTGTTGGTACTACAACTATTTATGTGTTTTCCTGATTCAGTCACAGCATGCCATTCATTTAAACAAAAGTCTCCTTTCCTCTCACATTTTATTATAAATTATTTCCTGCCAGCAGGGGTCACACGGTGACTGCAGCTTCTCATCACCACTGCTGCCCCAGTCATTGATGCCAGAACATCACTTCTGGCTAAGAAACACTGGGAAACAGCTATATTGAAAATATAGCTGGGAATTACCATCTTATGACATATTTTCTGGGATATTATAATAATCGATACAATATTTTCTAGGAAAGATACCACCTTATATCTAGTGAGATGTCAGGATTTGAAATAAAAACATTAATCTTTTATGATTTCATATCTGATATACATGTTAGAATTTTCTCCTTGGTGAATTTTGCTTCAAGGGAAAAAAAGTCGGGAAAGAAAAGAGAAAATGAAAGGCTGTTATAGCATTTTAAAAAATCATTAGTGGAATGTAGTGTGAAACCTTTAGGCCAGTTGTGTGCAGTGCAACAGCAAAAAAAGTAAGGATTCTACTGAGCGACCAGGGTTTCCTTGCACAAGGCACTTTGCCAACAAATACGAGAGGGGCAGCTCTTTTACAAGACAACCAGAATCCAGGTCTGATAGACAGAAACAGTGGCTAAAAATAATTTTCTTATAACTGTTAGCTGTTAATGAGATTCACAGCTATCTCTCTTACAAAGATGTTGATACCCCCAGTTGTTACCTGCAGGCTGACCAGCAATGCACAGGCTCCAGAGGACACCAAGTGCTGCTCTGACCTCCCTCTATATCTTGCATAATGAAATCTATAAGAACAAAACACTTAACACTGTGCTGAATTTTGAGATTAAATTTTCAGGGAGAAATGGTTCAAGTTGTGGCTGTGGGAATGCTGCAGAGAAAGGCAGGCTTTTGGGAGTGGTGATGGGAGTGGGAAGAGTGAGCGTTATCCTGCCATGCCAGGAGAGCTCCATGGCTTTGTTCTCCAACTTCAGTTAGGGAATCTGGGCTCATATGCAGGTGGCTTGATGGCATTAGGAATGGCCTTTCCTCTGTCACCACATTTCTGCAGGCTGCTGGATATGTCTGAAGCCAATGTCCAGCCCTTAGCTGCATGAGAACCTACTCAGATGTAGTTTCAAATGCATGGCATGGAAATGTCTTACAATGGAAAAGGGAAAGGAGAGAAAAGACTATGACTGTGAAGATATTCTAAACTGTTCTATTACTTGATCTTACCTTGATCTTATCTTTTTTTTTTTGTGAACTGAAGTGATTAACTTTAAAAGCTGCCAGAAGAAGAAATATTGGAATTGTCAAAGACACAGGGTCTTCTAGCCAATTTTGAAAAAAGGAAAAAAAATGAGATGGTGAGTCTGCAGACCTGAAAAGAAATAACAGAAGAGGGGGCAGATAGACATGCTCAGTAATTACTATAATGACAGTACTAAGTAGAGATGCAACACTCTGTCTGTAACAGAGAGAATGGGTTCACTAAATGAATTTAAGGCTAAAACTTGCCTTACTTTATCTGCATACAGCCCTACCTCTTCAGAAGAATGTCAAATAAGTAAAACATTACCATATTAGACCAAGAGTTTTAAATCAGATGTTGAAATAGGTTAGTTCATTTCTATTAAAGTTTTCATAACCTTCAATTATTCCCATGCAAGGGGCCTGATAGCTGTTAAAACAGAAACAGAGCTGCACTCAACAGCTCTCTCTGAAGTTCCCTATATTATCTATTGCAAACACTGAGACATTGAAGTAAGACCAGCTGGTGAGCTTTAAACATTAGATCAGAAATTGTAAGTTGAATACAACTAGAGAACTGGTACCTAGAGACCTCATTATCTGACTTCCTAAGATCTTACTGATGTTATTAATTTCCTTCTGTCAAATAGGCAAAGATAATGTGAGACCCTGAATCACTGAGTCATTCCAATAAGAAATAATTAAACATTTCCCACTGCAAATGCTTCTTCCTTTTATGACAAATGATGGCCTTTACATGGCACAAAATTACACTACAAATTATGTGAAATTTGTTCTAATTCTGTCACAAGCTGCAGGATACCTGTGTTGAAAAAATTATCCATTTTCTCAGAAACATTATACAGTGCATAGCCTAAAAAATGAGTAGTCAAACATCCTCCCAAAGGAGGTTCCCATGAGTGATGTGAATCCTCTTCTACCTGATAAGAAGCCTCAAGCAGGAGTTCTATCCAGACAAGATTGTGAGAAAAACTTCATAAACACCATAAGTGTAGCACTTCAGAAGACATTAGGAAAAAGAGATGCAAGGATTCAAATTATGCTGGGTGGCAAGTCTCAGAGAAATATTTTTGACTAGTTGTGCCCTTAGATTCAGATGGAGATAAAACTGCTCCTCTTGCAGAAAGCCTCAATGTGGCAACACCTCAAAGATCCTGAGCAACACAAAGTGAGTATAAAGCACAAATTATGTTACCTCTTGACCACTGTTTGTAAGGCAGGACCCTTAAAAATAAAAGGACATTTGCAGAAAAAGTGTAAATAGGAGTCAGAGTAGCTGGGAGCTCTGAAAGAAGCTCTGAAAGAAGTTATGTCGTTGTTTCTGGAGACGGGCTCTAACTGGTAATATGGCCCTGTTCCACAGTAGGAGTTTATAATCTACCATCAACCAGTATCATGCCTCAGATTCTAGTTCTCAAGCAGCCTCATGTGTCCCTGCATCTACTGCATTCCACTGCAAAAATCTGCCCCCACTCTCTTGTATTCTAGGCCTTCTACTAAGGCCTCTAGAGAAGCCGATACAAAGTTAGGTACATGGCAGACATCTTCAGAGAGCCAATGTTTCTAATTGTCTGAGACCCAGAATCTCTGAGACCACCCAGCCTCCTGGAAAGTTTTTTGTGACTTTGTCCGTATGAAATTTCCAAATTCTTGATGAAGAGCTGTGAAAGCAGAGGGTAAAAAACACATTCTATACCTCAGAAATTTTGAATCCAGTTTTGCTCTTTTCTTGCTTTGGAACAATAATCTTTTGGAAGTGGTGAACTCAAAGGTTATTTAGAGGCTAAGTGGGTGGTGGTAATGATCTGTAAAGGTTTTATCAGTGCATGTTCTTAACAGATTATTAGTGTTTAACCACCACTTGGAGGAATGCTTCATGTGTCTGTAAACATCACTATCCAGAAGACATTGAGATGATAATACTTCTAGGCAAATTCTTTTCAAATGTGAAGTTGCCTGGGGAATTGTATTTTGGAGCAATGATGTTGATCCTACTAGGCACAATACTGTCTTTGTTGCTCAGGTGACATATTGCAAGAGGAGGTCTTCAGACCTCTTGTTGTTTTATGCAGTTTTTTCTGACCTCTACTTTTCCTTTTCTCTTCTGAGAAGAAAATTAACCCCAACACTTTGTGTTGAATAGAACTTCTTAGCTATCATAAATGCTGACCCAGAATGGCAAGGCTCATTACAAAGTTCAAAAATTGATTACTTTTTCTTTTGCTGTTATAAAAATAGTCAGACATACAACCCAGTCTTTTAAACATCTGACAGTCAAGTCTTCACAAGTCTTCCATAACAGCAACGTCTCATGGAATTTATTAGCTGCCAATGGAAAAAAGATTGAGCCTGTGTTGACTACTGAAATGCACTGTACACCTGCAAGGTGCACAAAGAAGGTAATGGAAACAAATACTAATCAGTTCTTCATAATCTAGATTCACAATCAAGCATATTGACTAATTTTACAGTATACAGCAGAGTAGAATTATAATTTCTATATTACCTTGGCAGTAATTCAGTGAAATGCAAGGCATTTTTTGCATATCAAATACATATTTTTATAATTATTGTAATTTCTTTCATAAAAACAGTATTGTGAAAACATTTCAGAGATATAAGATTTCAGAATACGGTGCATACCGTCTAGTGCTGCTCATTCTACTTCATGGTTTACAAGCCACAAGCAAAAATTAGGACATTGCAGTGGGTACAGTATGGCCTTTTGTACTTGTTTATAGGTATTAAGGGCATGTTTTTAAGAAACATAATAGCATTAGTTCTCATTCTGTTGAGAGAAATGAACAATTGATAACTACAAAGAAAAAGCTTTCCTAATTTCTGAAGTTTGTTATATTCCAGTAAAAAACCCAAACAACCTAAAATTAAATCACCCTCTTACTCGGGTTTCAAATATCAGCTTTCACAGATATGCATGCTCTGGCAAAAAGACATTAAAGGCATCTGATGAAGACAAAAGTAGCAGGTGGGAAAAAGTTATATGACATTATGAGTAAATCAGATAAATAATAGTTCACGCACTAGCAGCACAGGAATAAAACAAACTATAGTTGAAAAAAACACCTTTATCACAAATGGCACCACTGCAAAGTTTAATCTGCATAGAAAAAGTTACCACCACGGTTCTAGGACAGTGAATATATTTATATATTCTTAACATACATCTGACACTATTGGCACCAGACTCACTTCATGGAAAAATCTAAGACACTTGACATTTTGCTGCAAATCCATAAAATCATGTACAAGCAGTGTCCAACTCCGCATCTTGTAGTGTCAAGAAGTCTCTGGTATTGAAAATTAACAGGGGAGGAAAAGGATTAATTGGGTTGATTAAATCAACTAATCTTTTGTTCCCCTTCTTTGAGTCTGGTGCTTGGTTTTCTCACACAGTTTATTAAACACCAGGTAGTGAAGCTCTAAGGAAGACTCAGGTCATTGTTTAACTGTGTGGTGGCTTTGGCATGAGCACCACCATCTTGATTCCTACTCCTTCTGTCCATCCATGACAGCTTTTTTTCTCTACAGGGGTTTCTTATGGCAAGAGTAACAGCAGTGGCAGATTGGTGGGGGTCTTTACCCACCCTTACTAATACAAAAATGGAAAAAATTCGCAGTTTTTCCATTTGGAAGTGACATAAAACAAATGTGGTCTCCTGGGAACAATTTACATTTCTAAAAGTGTCCATTATTTGTAAATCTTTCTTCCTGAATGGAAGAATGGAATTCCTTAATGTTCTGTGTGAGATAAAACTTCTTTATAGGTCATTCAAACATACCATATTCTTTCAACTCTTGATCTTTTTAGAGTTTCATTCAGTGTTGACAGCTAGTGTGTCTAGAGAGGGTGACTGAATCTTTTCAGTTTACACATCTAAATGTGAGATGAACAGTCCTTGGAAGTATTTACCTGTTCCTATTGACTCCAGGAAGGTGGTTCAATTCACGTATGTAATTTCAAAGTGATTAAATTCATCAGAGAAGAAACTCAGTCCTTAGTATAATCTGAGGATATTTGTGTGAGCAATAGTCATGGTTGTCTCTTTTCTCCACCTTTATCTTCCCCTCATTATAATTGTAGAATACTCCATAAATTAGGCCCTAGTGTTATGCACTGGTGGTCTTTTAATTGCCCTTGAGAGAGGAGAAACAGCTCGTGAGCACATTCAGCCATTATGTTAAGCACCATATAGTACTGATAAACAATATGGTCAATGATTAGACAACTATGTGGCACATGTGCAGCTTTGTGCTGCCGTTTCTGAGTATTGTTACACTCTTCTGTTAGGAGAAGAAGAAAATCAAGAAAACTGTCTTTCTTGATATCTTTTAGATCACAATTGGAAATGTGGATACAAAATCCATTTACAAATGTATATTGATAAATTAAGTGTTATTTAGGAAATCATTTACCTTTATGTTTTTGTGTGTGTGAATTACAGAACAATAACAAAATCCCTGAAAAAAAATGTAATCCTAATTGTGAACAATATAGCAGCATCTGGAAGCTTGGGTAGGTGCCAATATAAAAGCCAATGTCATTTTGGTTTAAAAGCTGGAGAAGTGGTTTCTGAATACAGAACATCTTTCTTACATTTTTATAGCCCTGGGACCTAACTATGTCAAACCCATTCAAAGCTCACCACTTGTATTAATGTTCATGGCATGAATGGGAAGGTAAGATTTTTAGGAATCTCTTTAAAGTTAATTGCATTAGGTTAGATATCTCAGTAGAGGACATCCAGCAGTAAAAGAATAGAGGTGGTTCAGTGACAGGAGAATAATCACAAAGAACAGACTGTTGTCAGAATGGTGGATCCATGGTACAAAGTGGTTCTGAACAGTCGTATCAAAAATTCAATTTTGATCATGGCTAAACTAAACAGTAATCTATCCCTATTCTAATTCCTCAAAGAGTACATGTACTAATGAAAGATCTTTGAATGTCTTTTTTTTTCCAACCTAGTCTGAGAGAAATAATAAAATGAAGAATTATCAAGGAAGTTGTCCTAGTTCAGCAGGTGGGACCAGTTGTCACTGTGTGGGGGTGATCAAAGCTGTGTATTTTACCCCCTCTATTCATTCCCAAGGTCAATGGCCCATTTGCAGCAGCTTCCCAGGGAGTCGTTAGCACCTCCACTCCCAGCCTGAGGAGGCGTAGCTGCTAATGGGCCATCAACAGTGCGAAAATAGCCCATGACTCACAGAGTTAATCACCCATTGTGTGAGTCCCTCCCCGGGGAGGGACTGGGTAAGAAAACCTTGGGAACCTCTTGTCGGACCCAGAGGAGCAGCAGGACCTCGACAGGAGGAGACCACCACTCTGGACCAGACCACAGCCATCACCTGCACCAACAGGTTTTTCACTTCCTTTTGCTTTGGACTTGGGGGAACCACGCGGGTCTCAGCACAAGGGCTAACAAACCCCTTTGGGTTTGTACCCCAGGGCACTGGATTATACTGCTGGGTTTTGGGAGTTGAAAGCAATTTCCCTTTGTGTCAGTGTGTTTACTGTATTGTTATTATTAAATTGTAGCTCTGACTTATAATCTCTCTCGTGTTGAGCTCATTTCTCCTGCTGGTTTACCTCTAAACCAGCACAGAAGTGAATACATTTTTATATTGATTTTGTTGAAACAACAACCAGCTGGCCTCATCATACATTATCCATTTCATAAAACTTGATGTTCTTACTCATATGAATTTCCAGGTGTATACACAGATACTGTAACACTTTAATAGTTTAAAAAATGCCTAGACATAGAGATTAGAAATCCGAATGATCTGTATATCTGTGCAGTTTTGAAATAGTGAGAGAAAGGAAAAAATGTGCAGCATATATAAATTGGTTATAGATTATAATGTGGAGCAGTGAAAGCCAAGTCAAGCTGTTGTCCAAGCTTCCTGTAAATAAGAGCTATGACTTCCCTTTTGTACACCTAATGGAAAACAGTGACCTGTTAATGGTAATTACTTCAGGAGAAGTTCCACCCCTTCATGTCCTTCCTCAGCCTTCATCCCTCATCTAAGTTTTGCTAAATCTGGGCCTGAAAAGTACTTGGAGAATGTGCATCCTTCTCATCTGGCACTTTCTTCAGAGAAGAAAATATATTTATTTTCCAGCCAGGGCATGATGTCAATGACAGAGAAAGAAGGGCACACAGCTTCTCCTCATGCCCAAGCACACAGCCCCATGGTCCTGGAGGGATTTCTTCTGGATGAAGGGCACATAGGGGCTGACATCTCTTGGGAGCATCACAGGAGAGCAGACACAAGGTGATGGCAAGGATACTCCCCACTGCCCTTACAAGCTGCAACCTGTGCAGTGAACACAGAAGATTTGGATGTGTATTCAGAAGATCTGGATGGGTAATAAGTATTTATCTGTTCCTTAGCAGGGCTGACCACTTTCAGCACAGTGGAAGTCTCCTTAGGAGGTCTCCTTATATCAACAGTGATAGATGGTAAAATGTATCTGTCAGTAGTAAAAATAGTTTTAAAAAAATGGCATGAGAAAGGGTAAGGAGAAATTATGAGTACTTTGCAAAGAGCTTAAAATGCACCAATAATAATAGTATTTTACTCTTTTCAGTATTACCAAGCCAGTGCCATCATAGATTCAAAAATCATACTGGATTTTTAGAGGTGCTGATCCGTGCAAGAATGCAAAATATCAATTTAATTTAAATTATTTTTGTCCTAACAATATATAGGTCAAAAATACCACAGCTTGAATTTCTAATGCTGTCATGAGTTTATAGGGTTGGAACTTAGAAAGCAGATTTGGACTTGTAAACTGTGCAGACTTGCTAAGAAATCATTGAAAATATTCAATAAACAAAAGGAACATTCTGACTTGCACTTTTCTGGCTAGAATCATATTTTTATCCAGCTCTTCTGATTACAATCTTTTCATAAAATTCAGCTAACTTCTCTCTATGTCTCCATACCAGCAGACATTTATTTGGACCCACCCAAATTATTTTGGTCTCACATTTCATCTTCACATAGAGTAAATGCAACAGTTTATAAACTTGAACAATGATCTTTTTAACAACCAAGAAAAATGGTAAATACTATTCAAAAAAGACAGAGACACAGAGAGAGAGAGAGAAACATAACTGGAATATAATTATAATGATTAATTAAATCAAGTATGAGGAGCACTTAGAATTGACTTGGTAGCAGATATCTCAGGCTAAAACACATTCCTGCAGAGAAACTCATTCTAATAAAATCAGCTCTAAGTTAATTTTCCCCTGACTCAGTTATAAAGAGTCCTTCTGAATTCTGGCCACTCTTGTCCCTGAAGAGGAGCACAAGGCTTCTCTTCACAGTGAAGGGGATTTCAGAGAGAGCTAGGAAAAAAGTTGTTTTCAAAAAATTTGAAAATTATTTATTGTCTGTTGAAAATGATCTCTATTTGTATCTACTGACAAATCTAATACAGTGAAATGAAGAAATATATTTGCCTACACACAGTACAGATGATATATATGTATGTATATATATAAGACAACTGACCCAACTTACAGGTTATGACTATTTTTTAATATTAATAAAAATATTAATTTGACTTTACCCTCTCACAATGTTCCCTCTTCCTTGTCCTACTGCCAGAAGCTATTACATAAAAATGCTAGTGAAACTACACATTTTATTATGAGATAAAATTTTATATAGGATTACATGTCATACAGAAGAAGTGAAGAGGAAAGCATAAAGCAGAGGTGAAGAATCTTATTAAAAGACTTAATAAGGTTCCTAAATACATAAATTCTGTATCTGCAAGCAAAATAATCTTCTAAACAAGTTTTAATCAAGAAAAATTGGCCAAATACTTCAGATGACACTGAAGCTTCTTAGATACTTTGTTGCACCCTTTATCAGAAGATGCAGTACATTCAAAAGGAAGCTTTACTGTTCATTTATTGATCATGAGACATCTACTCTATATTTCACTATGAAACAATAAAAAATGCAGTAATTCTTCAAAAAAAGCAGTCATCATGATTTTCTGAAGTTGGCAAAGTAGTGCAGTATTTTCTCTTTTTTAATTACATGTTTGTATTTCTTTTAGTTTGTGAGTGGAACAGCAATATAACTCTCACTTCCTGCTTAGCATTTCCTCCTTACTTCAAGAACAGCTGCTGAATTACCATTGTTCCTACTGTGTTTATGTCCAAGACACTAAAATCTCTGTGGATCAGGGATAGTATAGAGTTATAAGCAAGTATGAGAACAGAAATCAGTGTGCAGAGACTGAACTTATTTTAGTTCCTAGAAGCTTTGCAGGTCTTTTCAAATACAAAATAATTTCTGTGTAGAATTATGACAGTTCATCACTAATTAAAATGCATTCTGCAGTCCCCTAGAGTGCTTATCTGTCAGTTTATGCATGTATCTTCAAATTAAGAGCTGTTAAAGATATGACCTCGAAATGGATTTTAAAAACCAATGATACTTGAGATTTATATTTATCAGATGTGTAACATCGGATTACCTTTAAAAGCTCCTGACATCTCTTATAAAACTGAGGACTCCAAATTATACAGTCAGAGATATCTTGTAACATTATTATAATTTGGATAAAGCACTTAATGAACACATTTGTAGAATGAAGGGAAGACTGAAGACCTAATTACTTGTATTTGTTCTTGTAAGCAAAAAAACCCCAAGTCACATCATATCTTGTCAAATAATGTGTACATATATAATTCATGCAGTGGTTTTAAATGCTACACATATTATAAAAGTATTTTTTGAACTTAAAAGCATAGTTGGATAAACGAAACTCCTAGTCAAATTGAGGAGGAATAGGAAGGATGGGAAGGACACAGAAATAAAAGAAGACAGGAGAAAACAACTATTAGGGTACTTTTTAAAGAAACTGTTCAGCTCTGAAAGCATGACAGATCCTTTTGTCAGTGAAGTCCTGCTGCTTTGCTACTGCCAACCAGCGAGGAGGGAGTTACCTCTTGCCGGTGTCCTGCTCAGACTCTAGCTCAGGTATGGAGCAAGTGCGCAGACTAGGGGCAGGAGAATTGCTCCTGCATGACCACCACCAACTTATCAGACTGGAAAGAGGATCTGAAATCCAAGGAAAGGCTTATCCCAGGTGTGAACATTGCTCACAACGAGGGGCTGAAGCATGCGAAAGAGGGAAATGTAGGAATGGGAGCTGCTTGCAGAAGGGCAGCTTGTGTATCCCTGCTTTCCCTTGCATGTGTCACAGTTGCTATGTTCTCTTGCATCCTTAGACAACTGCTGTCCTACAGGACCTCAGAAAGTGGGATGAACATGTGCTGGGAGAGGTGAATGCAGTCCCCAACTGAGTTGGCAAAGTGTTGTTTTGGTTCTTTGCAGTCAGAGAAGGAAAAAGATACATGCAGTCCGTAAGGCTGCCTCTTTATATTGCTTCTCTCTCTCTCCTTCTTCTTGGAGACATCTTAGTGTTGTATTTGCAGACAGCAGAGCTGTCTTTTCTGGGTGTTGAAATGATTTACAGGAATGCCACCACTCACTCCAGTGACCACATGAGCACAGAGGATGCCTGCAGTGGGGACAGAATACCACGAATGTTTAGTGCAGGGAAAAACAGATTCAGTGTAGATTTCATCTTGTTCAGGCTTTAAGCACTAGACACAGCTTTGACCCTACAGAAGGAGTTTTTCACTTTATATCTGATTTGCCTTATTTCCAGTTCTTCTGCTTGCCATTACAGATGCTTCTTGCCAAGCCACAGCTTTAGTATCAATTTTTAAATTTCTAAGAATACTTTTGCTCTACATTGGTACCTTTAAGCCAGATACAGAAAGAAATTTTTCAGATATTTGGATGGTGAAGCAACCCTCACTAGAATCCACAGAAGGTCTCTTGTTGGCTACAACAGACTTAGATGTTGACATTTTACATGGGATTCACCTTACTCACTTGAAAAGCAAGCTGGTCTTACAAGATAGTCATCTAGAGAAAGGCTACTTTTCAGAATAGTTCATCCCATCTTGAGACAAGTAGCTGAAGAGGGAAGTGTTTTCTTTCCAACTACTATGAAGGTGGCTGGATTGCTAAATAGAGTTGAGCAAATAAGCCAGATGGTTGAGGACAATTGAGAAAAAAGCCCCTAAGTGCAAAAGTGTCCAGACACAGAAGTGTGGGCAGGGCACTGAAACTCAACCTCCTTCTGAATCAATTCTTTTGTACTCTGTGGTTTTATGTTTTTTCCTATAACCACAAACCTAAGTATGTTAAAGTATTAGTTTAAAAGACATCCAACTCTCTAATGCATTAGGAAGAGCAATGCAATGACTGGCACATCTGCTGATTTTCATAGGCTTTATTTTAATGCTGCACCAATTTCCACTTACAGCTTTGTAGTGCAAGCTCCACAAGATGAAGATGTTTAATTTTCTGTCTGCAGCAGAGAAGCAACACAGATGAAATTATGCTGTCTTATATTTTCCAAGATAAGAGCCATCCTCCTGCCTCCTCTGAAAACCATTAGTATAGTTCTTGTAATAGCATCAGTGCGAACAATATCTCATGGATTAAGCAGTTCCCCCTTTCTACTCACCAATTTGTGCCATCAGTCTCTGATCCTGTGCACATGGAGATTGGAGAAAAGCTACATGAGAAAAAAAGAAAACCCTGCATCTTCCCCAGGCTTCAAATTTGCTTAGTGGAGCAAATAGGAAATGGTATATTCATCTGGAAAAAATTTTTGAAAGGAAATTTGAGGTATTTGATGCCCCTGCCCTTCAAAAATGTTATTAGATCTGGGTTAATGCTGTGGGTGTCTCTGACTCTGTTAAGTTGGTCCTTAAAAGAGAGTAGCCCCTTTGCTCTGCATCAGCCTTGGGGAGGATGGGTTGATCCTCCTTTTGCCCCACCGATCCCCTCCTGCTGCCTGCCAGCCCCTTTATGCCCATTTTTCTCCTGACCACATGAAAGCTTTCACATCCCTTGAGACAAAGTCAACTGGAGTTCTTTCTACCAGGACCTCTCTACAGTAGGGCCAGCTGATGCTTCCTTGCTCCTCTGGGAGTGGGAGCACCTCATCTCCACCCAACCCTTTGAGCACTCAGAGACTGCAGTGTTGCTGCTGGTATCATTTCCAGGAACCAGGAGAATATAAATGGACTTTGACAGTGAAGGAGAAGTAAGCATGGAGAATGCAGACTTTGAAAGAATACATTTATTCTTACGCATCACTCTGCTGTTGAGTGTGATGTTGTCTGAAGCTCAGGCAAGAAAGATGGAGCTGGTTGAGAACACATTGGAAATGCTTCTGAAAGTAGCCTGTAGAGCAGAAAATATAGTGTTTATAGTATGAGAAAAATAAGTTTGTTTATTCAAGCAGGAGTTTTATTATACCTCAGGTAATGATAATAACTTGAACCAAATAACTTTGTTTCTGTTCAGTAGACTGTGTTAATATTGTTTGTGTTTCCTCACTGATATGTGAAAACCAGCCTATTTGTATAGAAATGGTTTTATGTGTTCCCTTATGACATGTATAATGATATTTATTTTCCAATTTTTTTCACATATGAAAAATATTTTTAAGAGTTCCTATACAAACAAACCACAATAAGCTGTCAAATTTGAATCAGGAAGAGACAGAAAACAAGCTGAGTCCTTTAGCAAGAATTTTATGACAGAGACTGTATTTCTGCTAGTTAAGATTGCAAATTACTTGGACAATTGCATTAACCTGGGAGAGCAACAAGAAGGTTTGTTTTGGCTTTTGGAAGATGGCTTTACTTCATAGCAAATGAAATAATCAAAGCAATTTGACTAGGGACTGTATGAGTGGGGCACTGAATGTAAACATTATCTACTATGTGGGCTTGGATTTTTTCTTGGTAAATTCCCCAAACCTGCCTGCATTCTATAATCCCTATCAGCCTTAAAATGCTGATAGCAATTGTTCCCATGGAAAACCAAGTCCTAAAGATTTGATAATTTTATGTAAAGTGAAATACAGGAATACTGTTTTGGATACTAATTTCAAAATGCTCTTCTCATGGAGATACGACTCCTTTCCTAGACTAACATCCATTTGCAATTAGAATGAGAAGTCAGAAACACAAAGCGTGTTCCTAAACTCAGCACTCCTCAATTCAGCATACTTTTGGCATGACTGAAATATATATATGTGTGTGTGTATATATATGTAGTCCTGTGGTTCACACATTTGTGTAGAATCTGGATCGAAAAGTCTTACATAAATTAAGCCTTGGAGTATCAGCATCACAGGGCTGGACAAATGCATTATGGGCTTATTGTATCAAATGTAAACCCCCAGAGCAGAGGGATTATAGACAATGCTTTTAGAAGTGCTCTTAGACAGAGTGGAAATAAATCCTTTGACCCTTAAAGTACACAGCAGTGTTTCATTGTCACATGTAATAGAATTCTTTCTCTTAACTTTACAGATGTGCCATTTCTAATTGAAATATGCATGACAGCACTTGTACTGATAGGCCAAAGGAGATTATCACCAAAGTTGTTAATGTTTCTTATATGTTTTGTGAAGGACTTTTGTTTGTTTTCCTGATTGCATGGAAATACTGCACAGAATAGGAAACTCCATGTCATGGACTGACTTTCTATTAATTTAATTCATTATTCACCATTTATAAAAAATTACTTTCAATATTTTTATAAAGCTTTTAATGCCATATGTTAATGGTCGCAGCTTGTCATCCTGAAACACCTGAAAGCTAATCTAATATTTAATGTTTTATTCCATTAAGTGCCATTATGATTATTTGTAAAAACCATACTATTGGTCTGCATTGTATAAAATGGCATCCATGTTCCATCACCACATTTCTGCACCATATGTGTTCTCGTTTCCTTTTCCTTTTCCTATTACTTGTATCGTGCATGCCAAATGAAACAGAAGGCCATATGAGAATGCACACACTAAAAATTTACTTCCAGAGCCTAGAATCACATATCTCGTCCTGATCCCAGCTGTATGCAGAGTTGATTGCATTTCTAGTATCAGCAGGACTAGCAAAGTCAAGTAAATTACCTTGTGCCTAACAACTGAATAGTTTATCTGAAGGTATAAAGGTAAGAAGTCTACAGTAGTGATTAAAGTTAAAAACAATGGTTAAATGACATAACTTCTGTGCTAGTGTGAGTTCCAAGGACTGTACCACACCTCTACCTAGTGCCCTTGCTGGGACAGACAGCCAGAAGAGCACAGCACATCACAGGTTGGATGTGACTTGTCCAGTTATGGGACTGTGCTGTCCCACCTCGAAGCTTAACTGTAGGTGGCACAATTTTACAGAGATACCTTAGGTGGGTTGGTTTGAGATTAATACATTTGTCTGTAATAACCTCTATGCAGGGCATCTGCAAGCTTATTGTTTTGGATCTCTCTTTATAGGCAATAGAGATCTGATCAATCCAGCCAGTGTAGCCTGGAGCACAACTCAGTTCATCCTGAAGTAGACACCTCATGTTTACTCGTCTGACATCTTCTCCATTGACTCTGTTAGGGTCTTAGTTTGTTGGCCACAAGTAGGAACCTAGAGTAATCTAAGATGCCTTAGGGTCTGACATGAGACATATAGGAAGCCTGTGCTCTTCTAGATCGGCAGCTATGGCACAAAATGGGCGTAGAAACCATCAGAAGCAACCAAACCAATCCCCTAGTGTGCCACATGCGTCACTTGTATAGTCCTGGGTTAGGTTTAAACCTTGGTTAATTCTTACCCTTCAATCAATGCATTTTGTGGTGGGCACCTTCATTTTTCTCTTGAGCTCTATCTCATGAACCCCAATCTCCTGCTTGCTTCCATTAACTGCAGACTGCAGATAGAAGTGAGTGGGAGATTAAAATTTGGGGGACACAGCTAGCAAAAGCCACAAGCTGCAGGACAGACTGGTGGAGAACCAGTTTGGGAAGGAAAACTAATCACAAACCTGACAGCAGGAGTGGCTGGAAAAATGTACAATTAAAGTGAAGTGCTTTTAAGGGATGGCATCATCCAAGTCAACATCTGAGTTACAGAAGCTATTCCTAGCCACATATAAGAAGCTGCTGTGGACTGCACAGTGGCTACTCCACCTGTCACTTACAGGGGAGACACAGGTTGTATGCTGCTGGTTTTCCTGAGGAAACTTCAGGTTCACAGGCTGACCTGTATTTGTGTTTTATTTTTCCTCCTTGTCTTTCTTTTCAGTGGGTCCAAATGTTGCCTTGCTCAAACACGAGAGTTTGTTTCCTAGGCCTACTAGGGCGTAGAGAGAAAGAAAAGAAGGGGGGAGGCTAGGAAGTACTCAAGTTGCTGTGCCCGAGTTTTATTACATCTACGGAGACTACTTAGTCCTGAGTGCCAGCAGCCACTGCCTGGAAAAATATTTCCACAAACGAAGGAGCTGGAGCATCCTTAGCATCTGTAACAAACCGGGAACAATCTGATGGCAGTAAAACATAGAGAAATGTGTTTCGTCTGAAATACCTGAGGACACAGTCCTTTGCTCACATGCACATCTCTTGCACAAACATCATCCATAAAACCTCTGAAAACTGAAACCACAGGCACTAAACAAAATCAAGATCTTATTGTGTATTTGGAGGCCAGTGACAATATGCTGACAATCACATACTATCTATTGTTAGTTCCCTGCAAAGCAAGACTTCTCCATGTAAAAATATAAAATATAAAAAAGTATTTATTTTACTCCGTGAGCTCTCCCAGGCTTAAATTATAGACTAAAGGGGTAAAAAAATAGTACACTACTGCCAGTGAAGCAGAGTCATTGCAGTATGTTATTGCTTCATTTGAGGACTATAATTAAACCATCTAAGTTCTTTGCCATGCTGTTCTTTGTATCTTTATCTGTTTGGTATCAATTGTAAAATTGTGGTCTCACTGAATGCCACTGAAAAACTCTTAGTTTGGTTGCTAGAAGAAACACAGGACTTCCCACCTGAATTTAATTATTGTGATGTCAATAAATGCATATTTTGAGAAAGTTTATTTCTAATGAGATGCAAAGACATCTACATAGGTTTAAAACAGGTCAATCTTCATGGATTTCAATAGGCTTGTTCTTATACTGTGCTAAGAACTTCAAACAAGCGTTCTTATGTTCGGGTAGTGATATTGAAAGTTGGTTTGAATCCCTTAGATAAAAACAAGGAAATTAAAGAGTATTTGAGTGGAAGGTAGAACTGAAAATACTGAAAACAAAATAGCTGCAAAGGTTTCTAAAGCTTTCTTGTCTCAGGAAAGATTGCATGTGAACAGCTGCTGGCCCTACATTGCTTCTGCTTTCCCCACCTGCTAACTGGAACAACACATAAGAACCTTTAAGGGACAGAGGCATTTAATGCTGAGAGTGCTTATGGTCCCTACAAATGCCTACAGTGGAGCAGCCTAGAGGGGGCAGAGAGATAGGGTTGTACATACATACCCCATAAGGATGAGTGACATAGTAGCTACTATGGGTGGATTCAGAGGGTGAACTCAGGTTGGCATGAGCCTTGGATGTCAGCATGTGGAGGAACAGAAGCACTGTCTTCCACAGCTGATGGTAGTGTATATTCAATCTAGGAACCCATGTGCTCAGTTTTATTCATTACACACAACTTGATGAAAATGGCTTTCTCTTTGTCCCAAAAAACTACCAATGCTCTGTAAAGCTTAAAAGATAAGGAGAAGCAATAAAATCTTAAAATATTGCTTGTTGCATCTGGGCAACCAGTTAAAACACACATTTAGTTTAAATATGGAAAGCCAGTGGCAGCTTCAGCAGATGAAAGATATACATATGAAAATGTATGGCCGATGAATAACCTCTGAAACAAATGAACCATAAGATAATGCCATGCTGTTTGTCTGTTACTGATATTTCCATCAAAACAATTAGTACTTAAGTAAATAAATCTCTTTTTCTACACAGATGTCCTCTACCCAATAGGCTTTCAAATGTATAAACAAGACCAACCATTGATTATAAACTGGGGTGGGAGAGTAACAATATTATCTCCAATGCTTTTTGCAGTTGCACTTATTGCAGATGACAGATGCATTGCAGCAGTGTTGTTCTGAGGGAGTAATACATTACCCATTTATGGCTGTGTAGGAAATTGCTCAAGTAATTATTGTCTAGCTAATTAATCCAGGCTTTGGGAAAAGAATAAAAGAAAAAGAAACCCCCAAACTAAAGGGCAAAATATGGTGCAGTTGTGACAGGAAAAATTGTATTATATTCTTGGGTATTGAGTTTTCCTCCGGCACTCCCTAGTGGATCATTATAATGTATCCATACTTTCAGTGTTGCATACTAATGAATAACCATTTACGATCCCTGAGTAGTTTCTGATACAACTGTATATCAGTAGGAAACATGGAGCGATGTATTACCATGGCACATCTGTGTCCTCTTCCTCCCAGTCTCCTTCCCCAACAAGATCCTCATGGATATGTTTTTAGCTTTAATTCACTCCAAAATATCTGAGAGTTGAAATTATAAGGCATAATTTTTTTCTTTTTTTTATTCCATTATATTATAAGAAACATTATAAGTAACCAAGCGTGAACAATAAAAAAACATAGCCTTATTTTGGAAGTGTTACAGAGGATTTTTTTAGTGTAATATCCATCAAATGCAGCTGGTTTTATCTAAGCAGTTTTAAGCAGAATTGCCTCCAAATGTGCCATAAGAACACATGAGCAGTAACAACAGATTAAATTTTCTGTACCTCAGAGAATGTGTATGCATATAGCTTAGCTCATACAAGCAGGCAGCTATCACAGCAGGGGAGCGGCCAATAAAGAAAATGTTCTGTCCCCAGATCTTGCTGCTAACACTGCTGAGCAGGTATCTTTCTTCCTACCTCCTGTAAACACAATTATGACAAGACCTGGCTCTGGGCTGCGTTCTGCTCCCAGGAGCCAAACCATATCTGAATTGCTCAATACAAGGAAAGAGGGAAAATCTGCCTTTGAAGGAAAGAAATGTAAATTCCTTTAAAAAAGATGAAAGGCTGCATTGTGTTATTTTAATTCAGGTGATTATTAAGGGAAGGGTACATGTGTGCAACTGCTGGAACCAGGAGAGCAATAGAGATGGGTGCTCTATGGAGCCCGGAGCTGGCAGATCATTACATTATGCACCTCTGGGGAATCAGCTTTCTATTGCAGTCTGTCTATGGTCAAATCTATTTCCCTGTGTCAGGATATGGGAGCAGAGTTAGGGCTTCGGCATACATTTGCCTCTGTGCACAGGTAGAGAATGTTTCTTATGATCTCCACAGCTCCAGGATTACTATTTTGGGATGAGCATTATGGAGATTTGGCAGTGAGAGTATGTGAGAACTTTTTTTTTTCAAGTATCACCTTATCTATCTCTAGTTGCTTGGACCTAATCAACAGCTAGGTCCAAACAATGATTCTATGACTACAACACAGAAATGCCAGGTTTCCTAAAGGAGGCTGGAGGCTAACTTAGTGCCTTGATTTTCAGTGTTACTGTGCTTTACTCTATTTGCTTCAGGTTGCTGCATTTCTTCTCTGAGAAAATCAGAGCATTTTAAGGATGATTTCTCATCCTGCTATACTGATGTTCTACCAAAAGCTGGCTCAAGCAAGAACAGGCTCTCAAGAAATGGAAATTATACATCCAACGATGTTTCATACAGCCCACAGAAGCACTAAATACTGTAGGATTTGGCAGTGCAAAGGTGGCCAAAGTGGCAAGTTTGGTTCCTAGTTGTGTATTTTACAGATATATATCCCTCCATCTGTGGTGCATGCTGTTTGACAACATTTTAGGGATAGGCTTCCTGATGCCATCTCGAAGTATCAAAGGTCCTCAGCCTCTCTCTTTTCCTCCAATTAATGCTACATCTTTTAAGGCAGAACTATAACGAGTATATACCTTGCAGCATATTCCTAAATGGAATAAACACATGCACACAAACAACCCCTTGCAGATATTTGTCTCTGGTCTTTGATGGGATGCCTTGATGTTGACATGCCGTGTTTTTTCAGGCATCGTGCACGTTGTCAGGTTGCATTACATCGTCTCTGCCAAAGACAAAATAAAGCCTGGACAGTGTGTGAAAGGGGTTGAAAATATATTAATTGTGGACTTCTATTTTTTTTTAAGGAAAAGGACACTGGAGGTGGTGATGTTCTGTCTCAGCTTTTCATAATTTTCTTCAATTGCTACCAGCTTACGTCTATGACAGACAATTCTCTATCCAATCTGTTAGTCCCTTATCGTTATGTCTGTGGTTTATCCTGCATATCTCATTAACTGCCTTGTAATAATGACATTTCCTCAGTTCTGTTCATTTTATGAACCTTGCTTTTTTTCTCAAAGAGAAAAAAACCTGTCTTGTTTTTACATCAGTTCCTATATATTTAAAATGAATTAGTGTTCTGACACAAAATAGCTCTTTAAGATAAGTTTGATTTAATCTACATCTTGGCATTATATCAGGAGAAATTAAATGCACAGACTATATCCTGTTTAACAGCAGGAGAGGATATTAAAAAAGGACCCAGGTCCTGCCTTAAGTATCTGTTGCATACATAGAAAAAAAAAATCTTTCTATTTTCCAGTTACAGTAGATCATAAATCACCTAGTAGAACAACCTGAGTCACCTGTCTCTTTTATAGGATATAAATGAAGCTATTTATAATTTTTCTTGGGCATTTTGATCTCAGATAGATGATTTTAATCTGCCTGGTGGTGGGATCCAAGGACTGGGCCATTTTCACAAACATGAGACATACACCCTCAAAGTAAGATGTAAAGGAATTGGACCTAATATGGGAGTTTGCTATTTTATGGCAGAATATATGCCAATAACCTTCCTAGAATAAGTTGGGAAGTCAAGGGTTGCCTCTTTTTAAGGGACGTAAGATTAAGTGTGCTTACAACAGAATCTGAATCCGTCATGACCAGAAACTGGAAAGACAACGGCCATGTGCAAATGCCCAGACACAACCAGATTCTCTCTTCAGAGTACCAGGAACTGCTTGAACAATTTCTGACTGTTGGTCCTGATTTGCTTTCATGACACTTCTGTAACTCTCTGAATAGTTATTGTCCACATATCAATAGTAAGTATTTCCTTAACTGTGACTTACTCTTTCCTTCCCTCCTGAAACTGCCGACAAGTATCGCAGAGTCCACCAAAATTAAGTGTTTTTCTAAAAGTGAAGAGAGGATTAGTCTGATTTAGCTTTAAGCATTCACAACATGGGTGTGAAATGGTTGTTGAAAAGAGGATGAAATATCATAGTTCCTGAGCCTAAGCTCCCTTCATCATTAGTGCACAGGAAATACACTCAGGTCTATTTAAAATGTTTACTATGTGATAAGAATTTTTGTGTTCCTGAAGGGCCACCTTCTGTAAAGGAGTGTAAAGGGAATCTGTGGTGAATGAAGATAATGTGGACCTCTCAATAGAAGACGCTGAACAAGCTGACATTTGTTTCACCAGCAGTTTTAATAAGTGGTATCTGTGACCATGATCATGGTCAGTCAATAATAAAAAATAATTTCATTCATTTTAGTCCCAGTAGGGGTTCTCCACTGAATTTTATTCAGTCATGGAATTCACTGTTCTTTTATTTCTTGTCAGTTAGCAATTTCCATATTATTTGGTCAATCAAGACCATTTTTCGGTGATATCTGCTGATTCATTTGCTTAGTATTCTAATTTGGTGGTTTTCTTAATGCCAGTGAAGGAAACAGTGGCATGTTGCTAAATGCACATTGCTTCCCATACTTCTGCCAGTCTCTGGGCAGGCGGTTTGATGGTCCATTGCTGCAGATCACTCAGGGCACTGGATCAAAATATCATCTCCACAGGTTTATTTCCTGTCATATGAAGAGACTTCAGAATTCTAGTCCTCTGTCTGGGGATACTAATCCCATATTTTTCTGGTCAGTCTTTCATAGCCGAGCATTCCCAGAAGCTGCCAAGCCTATGCAGGAATCAGCATCTTAACTGACTTCCTCCCTGCTCAGTTGTCTCATTGGTCACATGGTATTTGTTTGGCCACTCGGTTATATGTTGTCATGTTCCTCCGGTGAGAATCTACCTTTAATAAAGGGGTACCTGTCCCCCACCTTCCCAGCCCCTTTCATAGTATATCTCTGTGCTGGTTTAGAGGTAAACCAGCAGGAGAAATGAGCTCAACATGAGAGAGATTATAAGTCAGAGCTACAATTTAATAATAACAATACAGTAAATACACTGACACAAAGGGAAATTGCTTCCAACTCCCAAAACCCAGCAGTATAACTCAGTGCCCTGGGGTACAAACCCAAAGGGGTTTGTTAGCCCTGGTGCTGAGACCCGCGTGGTTCCCCCAAGTCCAAAGTAAAAGAAAGTGAAATACCTGTTGGTGCAGGTGATGGCTGTAGTCTGGTCGAGAATGGTGGTCCCCTCCTGTCGAGGTCCTGCTGCTCCTCTGGGTCCGACAAGAGGTTCCCAAGGTCTTCTTACCCATCCCTTATGTACCCTCAGGGAGCAGCCAGTCCCTCCCCCAGGGCGGAGACTCACACAATGGGTGATTAACTCTGTGAGTCATGGGCTATTTTTAACTGTTGATGGCCCATTAGCAGCTACGCCTCCTCAGGCTGGGAGTGGAGGTGCTAACAACTCCCTGGGAAGCTGTTGCAAATGGGCCATTGACCTTGGGAATGAATAGAGGGGGTAGAATACATAGCTTTGATCACCCCCACACAGTGACAACTGGTCCCACCTGCTGAACTAGGACAATCTCTCATAAATATTCATAGCTCGTTGTTACACCTTGTATCTGAACATCATAAGAATCTGCACAGCGTGACCTGCACTGGAACATCAACACAAATGCAGCCTAAATTTCATTACATTAACTGTGTTCATTGTTGGCTATAGAAACAATAAGCTCATTACAGATGACTGTTTCTTATTATGTTATTTAGTTCTGCAGTAAACCACTGAAATATATTTGACAACAATATTTATGTCTCATTGTAAGTTTTAAGACTGTAGGTGTAGAGTCAAATGTCAGAGTGCATGTTAAGGTTGTGGTTTTATGAGTATATGAAATAGAGCATGGTTTGTAGTATTCATCATACTGAAATGTTTTCTCCATGCTGTCCCCTGGGAACAGACTATGATTTATTGGTTTCTTGTGCATTAAATGTAGACAGGTGTCCTGCAGTATACTTGAAGGATTTTGTCCTTTTGTTACAGCAGGATTCACATTACTTCTGTACGAACAGCAACTCTACAATCATAATAATATCAGGATCTGACTGAAGCAGTATGTCTTCAATATTGACATTAAAGTTACCTGATCTCATAGATATCTTCTCAGGAAGCTCGTTAATAAGATAATTCTATTATCTGTTTCACACACACTTTCCAACATAGTCCTGTGTTGCTAAGTTATGCTTTTATTGCTAAATAATAACTAGTCCAAGAATACTTATTAATATTATTCTTATTTCTCTCACAAGAAAACTGCCATTTTTTGTATTCTTTAAAACTGAAATATATATATCATGCAAGATATATTTATATATATATTTAGTCTATACTTTTCTATAACTGCAAGTTAAACACCCCTGATTAGGCAGATCCCTCAGCCACTAACCTGCTACATCCATGCTTAACAGTGCTTAAAACATTAATAAACGCTATGGGGACCTTCTCCATGTCACACAAGGACTTGAATTTGTCTCCCCGGAGTCTGTTCTCAAATAGTAACTGCTAATTCACCCTCTTGGGTATAATCCTCAGACTCCACAGAAACTGGTAAACATCTTAAGATGTCTAAAATTGTTCTCATAGAGCACAAAATTCCCTCTTTTATTTTGACATCCCATGTCCTTACTGCTGCTGCTTGACATTGATTAATCTGTTTTCAGTGTTGGCAAAACAAGGTCTTGAAGTAACTCCAATTTTTAACCTCTAGGCTTTGCCTTCAGCTTGTATTTGCATACCAGATAGTTTAATATCCTTTTACTCTCAACTGCAGATTTTAATTCACATCTGTTTCTCCCTCTGCCTGAAAGTAATTTTTCTCCCATTTCTCTCACAAAAAGCTGTGTTGCTTATATACTTCTGAATTTAAATACTCTCCAGATTTCACAGAAAGCATGATGACATTTGGTGAATGTATTTTAACAAGAGTCTTTGTTGCCACAAGAAAGCTCACAGTGCCCTTGTTTTATAAAACAAACCTAATGATGGAATGGTCCAGGGTGAAAACAAATTTCGACTGAGGCAGTTATATTTTCTGAAGTCCTTTTCAATACCATATAATTCCATAGTAATATGAGGAAGTATTTAGTCTTTATTTTACATATACTATGTATAAATCATAGAGTTGCCTATTCCTGTAAGAAATTATAATCTTTAATGATGATTCTTATAATATATGATAACAGTGGAACTCACGTGACAGAAGTATGTCAAGAGAAAAAATGAGTCCATGCAAGTGTCTAATGGACTGTACTGGGTTTGCATGGCCAGGTTTTGGAAGCAGGAGGGCTACAGGGGTGGCTTCTGTGGGAAGCTGCCAGAAGCTTTCCCCATGTTCGGTACAGCAATACCAGCTGACTCCAGGATGCACCTACTGCTGTCCAAGGCTCAGACAATCAGGAATGATAGTAATTTCACTGTGGTAACGCATCTAAGAAGAAAAAAGTTCTTGGGCAGATGAAAACTGAAGCCAGAGAAGAGCAGAGTGAGAACATGCAAACAGCTCTGCAGACACCAAGGTCAGTGGAGAAGGAGGGGCAGAAGGTGCTCCAGGCACAGGAGCAGCTGTGCCCCTGCAGCCCATGGAGAACCATGGGAGTGCAGAGATCCACCTGCAGCCCATGGAGGAGCCCAAACTGGAGCAGGTGGATGCCTGAAGGAAGCTGTCACCCTATGGGAGGCCCATGGTGGAACAGGGTCCTGGCAGGGACCTGCTGACCTGTGGAGAGAGGAGCTCATGCTAGAGCAGGTTTTCCTTGCAGAACTTGTGGTCCTGTGGGGTACCCACTCTGGAGCAGCCTGTGCCTGAAGGACTGCACTCCATGGAGAAGTGACTCACATTGCTGCAGTTTGTGAAGAATTGTTGCCTGTGGGATGGACCCCACAAGGAGCAGGGAAAGGACTCCTCCCTCTGAGCAGCAGCAGAAACAACCGGCGATGAACTGACCATAACCCTCATTCCCCATCTCCCTGAGCACTGGAGGGGAGAAAGGTGTTCTTAAGATTTATTTTACTTCTCATTCCCCTGCTCTGATTCTGTTAGTAGTAAATTTAATTAATATCCCCACTTTGAGTCTGTTTTGCCCATGATGTGATCAGCAAGTGGTCTCTCCTGGTCCTTGGTTGTATCTTCTCTCCTCTGTCCAGTTGCAGAGGGGAGTGAGAGGGTGGCTTCAGTGGGTACCTGGCATCCAGCTAGGGGTAACCCACTACACAGATATAAGCTTATATCTGGTAAACACCATTTCTTGAACATTTCTGGTTGATCTGCTCCTACTGAGAAAGCCTAGCACAAGGCCCCTCACTACTATTTAAAATGTTCAGGATCTTCCCCTTTTTTTTTTTCCTAAATGAGGACTGACAAAGAATCAGGCAGAAATCCAGTTCTGACTCTTACTAGCAGGTTTGTATGTTGGCTCAATGAAGGGAACTCTGTACTAGAATAAAATTTCTATTGATGCTTTTTTAAAATAAACATTTTTATAACAGCAGAAAAAAAATCCAGGAGGTTTTACAGAATAAAGATAACAGTCAAATTGAGGAAAAAACCTTTAAGAGCACATCTTGAATAGCCAATATACATTATTTTGCAACTATTTTTTAATAGCCTCAGTACAAGGGACCTGGAAAATAATGGTGGCCTTATATAAGAAGCCCATACAAGAGTGTACAGAAACATATTCAAAGTACTTTATCCTTTTCCATAGGAACACAAGACATGGAAGAATGTGTTCGTCCTTCAGATTATTTATACAAGCAGAGGTAAGATTATCTTCCAGAAATCTTGAAAAACATGTTCTACTAAAAGGAAGAGGTTCTATTCTACTACAAGGAAGAGGTTTTGTTCTACTGAAAGAAAGAGGTTTTGGGTTGGACTTCCTGTAGCAACTAGGCTCCAGAAGAAATATGTGGAAGGTGATGGACACATTTGTGTGCAGTGGTTGTGTCACCTGTGTCAGCAGAGCAGTGTCGTTTTTCTGTGTTAGCACAAGCAGGACACAACAGGAACTGTCTCTGCTTACTTTTACATCTGACTTTGCTGTCAGAAGGTGGTTGCAAAGCCTGTTCAGCTGGATTCTGTTATAAATAATAATTTCTGCCTCACTTAAGCTGCGCTGATTGACCTGCTGTTGAGAAAAGGGTGGACAGAAAAAGGGAACCCTGGCTACTTATTAGTGGTTGCTCCAGCTTATCCATTTAAATTCACAGTTTTAAAACAAGTGAGTTTATTTCTGGAAAGTGCTTCAGGCTCAGATTTTAGATTTTCTTGGGGAACCACTGCACCAGAGTTCAAACTTTACATTTGCTCACAGGTACTGCTGTTGCTGAGCTCATTTCTTCTTGTCTCTGCCACCTTTATCACACAAGGATGCACTTTAGATACTAAGAGAAACTGTGGCTATAGGCTGCTTATGCCTCATTCAGCACCTAAGGCACCACTTAATGTCTAAATTGAGACAGGAGGTACTGGCCTCTTGTCTAAACCAAAATCTTTCAATGTTAAAAAATTGCCCTCCTGAGAAGCCAGGAAGTAACTAAAATAGACTTGCCTGAATGGTTTTGTGTGCTCAGTGGTTATGGGTTCCTCTGAGGAGCACTAAGGAGTGTTGTTGACTGTGATCCAAGTGGCTCAATGTGTTCCATTTAGAGCTACTTATCACACTGGTTTGCAAATTACTCACTGAACCTACTGATCCTTTAAAACTGTGTTCCACCTCCAGTTTTAAGCAAGGTAGCAAGACAGCAGCAGAGACCTGCAGTGTAAGAACGGAATTTGGATGCTGTGAATGCACACCCTTGTGCCTTCAAGCTGATGCACTGAGGTATAGCTGAATTCTGTGTTTAAAGCATCTAATTGAAAAGTATATTTTTCTTTGAAAATGTAGCATTTATGTCAGCCTTTCTTTAGATCTGGCTGAGCTGAGCACTGTGAAACCTCATCTCTGTGAATGCACTACATACTTTCCATAATTATGGTACGAATATTAACCATAATAAATTTGTAAGATTTTCTTCACAATACAAGGGACTCAAAGTGAGTCTGCACGAGTGACATTCATTGTGTCGTAACACTACATGAAGATATTTGACTGCCGTAACAACCATGTTCTCAAAAAACAATCATTATGTTTTGCCTCTTACTAAGTGTTTTTATTCACCTGTGGCAACAACACCGTTTTGAGCCTTCCAATTGACAACAGGGACTTGACCATTTGAACTTTCAGAAGCTGCATTTAAATTGTGAATCTTGGAATACATCCAGATGGCCATTCTCTGGCTGTTGCTTGACTTTTAAGTAACCAGGTCTAAGCCATACCCCACAGACTTCCGAAATTTGTCTGAATCTCTTGTTTTCACTAAAAAAAAAAAAAAGACAAAAAGAAAAACAGATGGACAATGTGATCCTACTGTCTCTTCTAGGGTCCTTAAGCTTTTTAAATGTAGAAGCCATCTTCAACCTTGTTACTTTAAGCATAGCCCGTTCTAAGTCATGGTTTTAGGGAACACTCCTATGNAGCTTGCAGAATTTTGCAACCTGAGGTCTAAAATTTGTGCCAGTCATGGAGAATGAAAGGGAAGTATGAATTAAAGACTGTACAAGTGTTTTGCAAATATGAAGGAGTACATTTAAGATTGTACCTGTGTTTTGCTANAGTACTTGCCAAATTAAATACTGTGAAAATCTCTCTGAATTAGATACAGAAGTGTGCAGTGTAACTCTAATAGTTCAAACCAAGATACTAATTTGATAAAAACACAGGAAGATTTCCAGCTTGCAGAATTTTGCAACCTGAGGTCTAAAATTTGTGCCAGTCATGGAGAATGAAAGGGAAGTATGAATTAAAGACTGTACAAGTGTTTTGCAAATATGAAGGAGTACATTTAAGATTGTACCTGTGTTTTGCTAATACACAGGGATGAATTTAAGATGACTGCAGGACAAATGTCTTATCAAATGTCATACTCTACAACCCCCAAACTTTCAAAGATTTAAAACTCAACAATTGTTTAAAACCTGCAAAAAACAAGCCCAGCTCCCTCAGCTGCTCCTCATATGACTTGTGCTCCTGAGCCTTCAGAAGCTCCATTGCCCTTCTCTGGACATGCTCCAGTCTCTCAATGTCCTTCCTGAACTGAGGGGCCCAGAAGTGAACAAAGGATTCAAGGTGCAGCCTCACCTGTGCTGAGTAAAGGGGAATGATCGCTTCCCTCATCTTACTGGCCACACTACTGCTTATACAGGCCAGGATGCCATCGGCTTTCTTGGCCACCTGGGCGCATGGCTGGCTCATTTTCAACTACTGTTAGCCAACACCAAGTTGCTCCTGACTTCAGGTTTCCAATCACCAGTCTGACTTTCTTCTTTAAACAGCAGTCAAATACTTACAAAACTACCTGGACCAGAGACTACAATAGAAAAGCAAAACCTTCACATATGTCATTTAACTCATTCCAAGGCTTGCAGGTTTTGGCATGCAAAAACAACGGAGGAAAGGAATGGGAAACACATGTACCTGAAAGATAGGAGAGTTTTTTTGAGAGACTGGAAAATGATATCATAGAAGGATTTTTTAGAAGAACAAAATATGTGGGAAACATGCAAATGAAAGATAATAAATATTAGTAATGGGAGAGTTACTTTTTTTGAACTTGTGCTGGTTTAAAGGGAAACCGGCAGAAGAAATTAACCCAGCTCAGGAGAGATTATAAATCAGAGTTACAATTTAAAAAAAATTACAATAAATACAGTAACAAAAAGAGAAATTCCTTTTAACCCACAAACCCCAGTAGTATAACCCAGCGCTCTGGGGCACAAACATGNTGGTCGAGAGTGGTGGTCTCCTGTCAAGGAGGACCTCCTGGTCCTCCTCTCAATCTGACAAGTGGTTTTCAAGTCCCAAAACCCCCAAGATTACATCCCCTCTGGTCCAGCTGGGACCGCCTAGTACCTCCCCCAGGGCAGGGAATTACACAGTGAGTAATCTCTCTCTGTGAGTCATGGGGTATTTTTGGAATCATTGCTGGCCTATTAGCAGGCATGACACCTCAGGCTGGATGTGGAGGTGCTAATGACTTCCTGGAAGGGAGTTATCACAGCTCCTACCTCACAGGTGTCTTTCACACCCAGCTCACAGCCTGAGGGGTTGGGTGTGCCCTGGGCAGCTGCTGCAAATGGTCCATTGTTAACAGTTCATGGAAAATCAATAGTGGGTGTAGAACACATAGCTTTGGTCACACTCACACAGTGACAAACTGGTCCCACCTGCTGAACTAGAACAGAAATTAATTGGGAGAAAACACTAAATTGAAAAGATTAAAGTAGAGCTAGAGTTTCTTTATGGAATGTTTCAGGATTCTAGCAGGAAAATTGTAATACAATACCATGTTTGAATAAGTGAACTCTACCTCAAGGTGTTGTAGTTTACTGAGTAGAACAGGAACCACAGTGCCTCTGGGAATTTGGGCTTAGAACCCTGGCTTCTGGGCAGGCTCAGTTCTTAACTTCATGTCATGCTCTTTCCTCTCTGATGGTACAGGATGGAAAGTGTTGGTAATTCAGACAGCATGCTCTATAGGAACATAAAATGAAGAATTTCATGTAGAAGCTTTGCTTTCACATTGTTCACCGTGTTTTCCTTCATGAGACTATCCTACCATGAGTGCATAAGAGAAAATTTTTAACTATTCAAGTTTAAAATGTTTGGATTGTATTTCCTTTTCATTGTCAGAATTTCCAAAATTGAAATTCTAGGTTTCAGTCAAGACTAATCATGAATGTATGGCAAACCACCCTGTGAAAACATTTTGTACTGTCAAAACAAGACTCTGACACCATCAGATTAAATGTGTCCGCAGCAGATCTGGCACGGGTAGTGGCAATGAAGCATACCATGCTTGCTTTTCTTTGCTGTCATTCTGGAGGGTGACAGCCGTGAAAAGGCAGCCTACTCTTATTTCTTAGCCCTTCACCAAAGTTGCCATTAAGACATCAGCTTCTGAGGAGGGAGGTGACGCAGACCCTCTGCAAAGAACTGTTAGGAAGAGTCTTAACTATGAAAGTGGGAAATTTCTAACTGCTATTGAAAAATTATTTACATTAGTTGGTACAAGACAGTACAATTATCCAGCCCCACAAAGCATAATTGAAATGTCCTGACTCCTCTCCTCAGTACCGGAGCCAGGACACATCAGCAGAACTAGCAGTACCTTCCACCACTGAGGGGTGAAAGGGTGGTTGTGCTTGATAATAAAATATCATAAATAAATCATTATTTTCAAGTTGGGCTCTTGCAGTTGATGAATACCTGCCAAATTTGGCCACTCTCTGCCTATAACTCATCTTAATTAAGGAAAAAGGTCATTGAAACAAAGTTAAGATTCATGTCTTTCTCACAGTCACTCTCAGTGACTATGGTGGGAATATCACTGGTACTTCAAGTACAGTCTTCTGTGTTCAGTTGGGGCAAAATGTGCTAAACTAGACCCCTCCGAATGACAGAAAGACAGACGCTGAATATCCAGATACCGCCCAGCACAGGGTTTGGTGCAAAACAATGTGTGAGCACATGATTAGACTCATACTGGTTCATATGTAGAGTGGGCCATAAGGACACTTTGGAAATTTCTGAGGTGTTCAGCTTTGCAACTTGCATATTTTTAACACAGCTCTCTTTTTTCAACTCATCTTGAATTTCAGCACAGTAGCAGAAAAAGCAAATGAGCAAATGCTGCTCCTGACAAGATTGTCCATCTGGCATAGTTTTTCCATGTAATAGTGTCAGGAAATGTCAGCTGTCACTTGGAAGTGAATGTGCACAGCTAAATTTATCACGGTGGGTGACAGACCTGGAGAAATCCACTCAAGGCTTTGTTTCCAACAGCTGCCACAGCTTAGGAGGTATCATTGATCCTCCATGTGACTCACTCACAAAATTACAAATTACAAAGTGTAGTTAGGCAGCAACTAAATTTTATCCAGCTCCACTGCCATGGTGCAGTTCTCTTCAGCCACGTGGGCAATTCCTGTCATACCAACCAGTTTGCACTGAAGCTGAAAACAATGCCTTTTGGCCTGGCCTGGCCAGTAAGGCAGCCCAGTAACCAGCCATTTGCAGTACACATCCAGAGCCACTTGTGCAGGCGACTCAGGGTTGGGGTGCTGTCTGTTCTCTCACATATCTGTTTTTAACAGACACCAGAGTCCAGAGACATCTTCAGCCACACCACAACAGTCTCACTCCTCATGGCTGTGGAGCAGTCACTGGTGTGAGAAAAGGGCTCTTCTGGTCCTGTGGCTGCCACTGGGCTGTAGTCCCATCTTGGCCAGCCTATGCTTCAGCTCCTGGGGGATTATCATCCTTCTTGGTGCCTCTCGTCTTTCCCTCCTCTTTTCTGACAGCTTGCAGTAGCAACCATGATCTTTCCTTTCATGGGTGGCTGCACTAAGAAAGAATAGGCTGCTTACTGAAATCAGCCCACTGCCCTGCATAGAACAGGGTACACAGGTAGAGAAGAGCTGCCCAGCCTGGGCCAAATCCAGGCAGCATCTGCACCACAGTATTGGGGGCTAGCAGGACTGCCCCAATTCATCCCATGGCACTGCTGACGTTATCAGTACAGCTGTTGAGACTGTTACTGGCAGGCATGGTAAGATGCCACTTTGGGAGAGGCAGGACAAGATGCTCACCCATGAGCCAGCCATGATGCTAGTTCATGGGTTGATGATACAGCATATGCTGATCTTGAGACAAGCTTTGGAATAGCATTTATTAAGATGCAAAATAGATAAAAAAGGGTCCCAGACAGTTTGCAGAGGACTCCAATCATATTTAAACACATTGCATGAAACAAAGCCTTAATTTGGGAAAAAACGTTAATCACCAGAAGCCTGGGACCAAGGTCTAAATAAAATAGGCACAGAAGCATGAAGAAAAGCAAAAAAATAGAAGCAATATCTATCTCAGAATATGTTTTATTATTACTTCAAATGAAAAGCTGCAATTCTTTGGGGGTATAACACCTATCCTTAATCTGAGAAATAACTTCCTTAGTGAGTCCACAGATAAATCTAATAGCAAATTTAACAGTATTATAATTCCTGTATTAAACATTTATTGCAGTATTCCACAGACATTCTGTCCCTGAGGGCCACTGCTTCTTCATTGAATGCATTTATTGAACAACATCCTACTTTGCTTAATGGCTCACACGAAGCGAGATGAATTACATTTCTGAGGGTGGAGCTGTGGGGATTAAGGTGTGACACAAACAAATAAAAAAGAAGCCCCCAGGTTTCTTCTTGACAGTTTGCACAAGTGCCACCAGTAGAATAATAGAAAATTAGTTCTTTCTTAATAATATCACTTAAATATACATGTGAATCTCATTACAGAATTACTTGAGCAAAACGACCTCAAGTGTGTTCCTACAAGAAGGTTTCTTGCTGTGCAGGTGCAATAGAAATAGCCAGCTCATTTTTGGAACTGGGCTTTTAATGGAGCATAATCTGTTTCACATGAGGTTAAGATTAGGGGGCAAATAAAAGATTGTGGGACGTGCAAAGCACTGATGGAATAAGTTATGCTTGTCTCTTTGAACCAGGGCAGTCTAAGAAGCAGAATCTAGTGCAGAAACTTGGGATTGCAGCATGGGAATTCTGTAAGCCTCTTATTTCTTTCATTAAATATTACCTTTCTTCAAAACCAAAATATATGGCTATCCCAGATTGGTGCTGGGAAGCAGCAAAGCCCAGTAACATGGAAGAAATTCCAGTTCTGGATGTATCAGATAGTGGAATAAAAAATATTAAACAAGAACACTCAAAAAATCTTGGGTTGTTAAATAAATGGCTACTGAATAAAACCCCCAAAACTGAGCATACACACCAGCAGTCTGAAATCCCTGTCACGTCAGACTGTTCCTAATGTGGATAATGGCTGACTGTGCATTGTTTCATTCACAGGTGCTTAGGAATTTTCCATCACAATTTTCTGGAAGAAAAGTAAAATTTTCCTTGGGGGATTTTCTGTTTGCAATTTGAAAACAATAGGAAAAAAATAATTTTCATGGAGCGAAAGAAGCTTCTCCCTCTTATGGGCCATATGCTTTTCACTAAAATTAGCAAAATCAGTAAATTGCATTTTTTGGCTAAAATTTTCTACAAAAAATTACAACATCTTTCCAATCGTGTAGTTTACAAACCCAAAAGTTCCAGCTCAGGGCCGAATTATTGTTTTTAAATGCATAGACTTTCAATGGGATGAATTTCCATTTGTCCAAAAACTCTAGACAGAACAAAGTATTTTCAACACTTCACAGAGTAGCAAAATAATTCTCATATAAGCTCTAAACTTGTAGACTTCATGGCTGCTATCACCTCTAAACTGCTTCTGTTACTTCTGCAGTGCTGCAGCACATGTTGCAGGATGCAGAGAATTATTTTATCATTTAAATACCTGAGAAAGATGAGACGTCATAGTTTTTTTCAAAAAAACTGAATGGTACTTACAGTAATTTTGAAAAGTACATGTTACTTTTTTAATGTAACAAAAGTGACCAAATCTACTTATTTCTGCATTGAGCCTAATATGGTTGCTTCCTTAGTTGATTCAAATAATTAGAAAACAGGAGGCTGACCTTTGGCTTAATTTGGTTTACATTTAATTCACTCACATTCACCCTGATATAAGCCAAAATTACCCTCACAACCATTAGATAGAATACAGAACAAACCAGCAGTAAGAGCTGTGCAATGCTGGTGGCTGAAACTCCTGTATAATTCAAGTCAGCCTAACAAGTCAAAGGATATGTGAGGTCAAATCTCAAGTAAGGACAAGACAGTTGCAGAAGAAAATCAGAAAGAATGATCAGATGTCTAGACAAAAGGGGCATGGAGCAAAAATATTGAACTGGAGAAGAGTTGGTGGGCTATATGGGTTGGTGGATTTAGTGATGAGACTCACCTTAGCTCACACTAGGAACCTGCTGTGTTGACATCCTCACCTAAGCATGAAAAATGGAGAGAAATAGGCTTCCTGGAACAAAAATTTTCCACTGTAGATAAATCACAGACTGAAACAAATAATTACCCACTACTACATCTATTACTACTCCCTTTATTGTAGAGGTCTGAAGTGAGATGAGGTATATCCTACCCTGAGCATTCACATTAGAGTAAAGGTGGGTTATAGAAGAAACAGAAACCACTTTTTATTCAAATACTGCAGAGAATACCAGGTTATATATCAGTATAAGAGTTTCTCATGATACGTTGCTGAGCTTGGCAGGATTATTTCCAAGACATTTTCTTAGACTTCCCTGTAACAGTTTTCCTCAGATGAGGTATGCCACCATATCTGGGTACTCTCATTGGACTATCATGTTAACCCCTAACTTCTAAGTGAAGGGTTTTAAGTGCTGCAAGCAAGATATCCAGGGTAGGCAACGTCACAGGGCAAGCTGAGCATAAACAACCAATATATTTGGGTTTAATCTGAGCCCCTTGTGGTCCCAGCTACACTACTTGAAGGAGTAGCAAAGGATACAATCTAAATATCTTTTAGAATATGTGCTCTTCATGTCAGTGTTTACATTTGGGTTAGCATCTGTTTTTCTTTATTTCAGTTGAACATAGAACCCTTAGAGCACAAGTATCCAGATGAATGATAAAGTCTGACTTTTTTATACTTGACATGTAGTATTCTAAATTTAAGAATGCTTTATAGACTTTTACTTTCTATTTTTCATTTCTGGAATTGTCTTTATGACTTATTTTTTGGCTTGCACTCTTTCTTCTATGCACTCCTCTTAATTTAGCATCAGAAATCAAAACTTAGCTACAGAAAGTTCTTTGCAGCAGGTAACACCAAAGACTGATTTTACCTTTCATAAGATTTCATGAACTGACTTTTCTCTGACAGATGACAATGTACAAGTACCCACTAGCTTTTATTGCCCTATGAACATTCCCAATAAGTTCATTCTATGAAAAAAGGACCAGACAGAAGAGTAAAAAAATGAAAAAAAAGTATGAAAAGGAAAGAAGACAAGAAATGTTTAAAAATTGTAAAATATTTTTAAATTATTCCTGAACTTGTTATCATATTATTCTTTCCTGAAAGTGTCTATTTTGCCTATGCCTATTTTGTAGCTTCCTGCATGTTTGTACAAGATTTTCCAAAAGGTCATCTCATGGGACAAAGCTTCAAGTAGCTTCCTGAATCTGCTTCTATAATAAAGCTACCCAAAGCTCCAACCTCACAAAGCTCTCTCTGAACTGGAGTTGTGTTGCTACTGTAAGATCCTGAATAATGACTGATGTGTGTTTGTGTTAAACTCTGCAATCTCCCCCAGCTGCGATCGTGCCTTTGTTTATTGCTGCTCAAAACCAGATCAATATGCAGCTTATCTCTGTTAGATAACAAGAGTGCACTATGACCTCCTCTCTCTTTCCTGACTCTAGTCTTTTATATTTCTCATAAATGACTTTCAAGCAATCTCTTCTCCAGTCACCATTTGCTATATGCTCAAGTGTATATAGTCCTATTAGAGCCTGTAAACTGCAGTTTCATGTGTCCCTTGTGCCTTTCTACTAAGGAAAGAGTTTGTTCCTTTCCTTTCTTTCCCAAGGATACAAACACCTGAATATTTCAGTTTCTCATCTCATGCAAGGTCATATCTTCAGACTCTCTTCTACAATACTTCACTTTTGGGAAAAAGACAAAAACTGCAAAATGTGACCACAAATTATGCAAACACAAAGAAGTCATGACTGCTCTTATGTATTTAGGACTTCTTGTCACTTGCAAGAACTGTTCTCACATTGTTGATGTGATTGATACTGTTGGTATGTTTATTGGAGTTGCCACTTTTGGTGTTACATTTGCATATTGATTAATTGTCTTGAAGAAAGCTAGCTAAGACCCCACACAGAGATAGCTAACTGAAAAAAATACACTCAATTTCATGTGCATGTATTCATCTGAAAGACAGACAAGACATGGTGGAGAAAGAGGGTGGGGGTTTTTGTGAAAACATCTGACAATCAGGAGACTTGCTATGAATTTCAGGCATGAAACCCCTTCTGTTGGTCAGCTTATGGAGGGACCCTGCCCTCAAGATCTACCACACACCCTCAGTGCAAAGCCAGAAATTTTGTAATAACACTGAAAGCCCAAGTCTGCTCTTTGAGATGGCAATTTTCCAACTTACATCAGTAACAAGGCAAGTTGGAACCAGACACATTTATTTATATGGGTTAGTAAAGACTTGTTATGTGTGATAGCTTTCCCACAGGAACAGCTTTTGAGATAGCTGCCAAATGAAATTGAATGCCACGATACCGTGTTTATCTATGCATCTGTTATCACTGCTCTTATTTACATGATCCTGGTAAATTTTTATGTTTTACAGTGCAGACACATTTTATTGCACGTTTGAAGCATTAAGTTCACATTGATGGAGATAAATGATAAGAAAGCCTTCTGTTCAACCCTTTTGAACAGAATATGTGTGTTCACACATTTCTCACAGGACATGAGAGTTCACACAACTTCAGAAGCTTTGAGTGCTCTCCTAGTCTCATCTCAAATATCAGTTTGTTGAAATTTCATTCTGATTCTCATCCATATCTGCAGCCATATTCCTCCTCCGTGTAGTGCCACAAAGGTGAACATTAGTGAGATATCAAACCTATCATGTCAATACTGCAAGCTGTTTATGATGAAAACTTAAGAACTCTTGAAAAGGTGCTACGTCAAAAGAACACAGCAAAAATTAATCTGACAAGGGCAATAGTGCCAGTGGAGAGACATCAGGTCAGGCACAGCAAACCATGAATGTATCTATACTGCTCTTAGGTTCCAGCAGTTTAATCTTTGTCCGAAACTGTACCTTTATTTGCAGCATTTGGCTCTAGAAGTCACTCATGATAAACGCCACTGAAGAGATAGCTACCCTGAGTATATATAGTCTAGCAAAGAGAAGGCTGAGGACGGATACAATTGTTCTGTTAAACTACTATGTAGTTAGCATGGAAAGATGAAATATTTATGTAAAAAAGAGGAAAGCTAGCATAAGATCAAATGTACAGGCGCCTAGTCATGAGGTCTATTCAGCCTTTTGAAAGGGTTAAAACAATTTGAAGATAGAGTTATACCAGATTACAAGAGAGGCTAAAATAATATGTTTTCTGAGGAAAGCAGGAAATGGAGCCTACTAGGTTGTTGAATCTTTCTAGAACAATATTTTCAGTTGGTTCTGGAACTGTTAATTAATTTCGTTTGTCTCTCCAGCATTATTTATCATCTTGTATTCTACATGGTTTCCCACACCTTAGTGGGAAAATATCATGACTTAATTAAAAGAGAGATGTTTTAGACAAAAGAAATGAAGCGCAGTATTGCAGTGGTTAAAAGACCCCCAAAACTCAACAAAACAACACATCCTTTTGGCTACAACATAGCAGGGAAAAACTATCTATAGTCTATCAGATTTTCAAAGATGCATCGGTTTTTACTGTGTTTTAGATCAAAAAGTCATACAAGTCTAGTATATATTATTTCCACAACTAGCCATGAGATTGGCTGTGTAGTTTAAGATAAACTGGAAACATAAAGACCAAACAGGGTTCCTAAACAGATGTTTGCCCCTTCTGTTTCATCATGAAAAATCCCTAGGCTCAGCTTATGGATAAAACTTTGGCTCCTGAAGTGCAGTATGCATCAGATAACTGGTTCCTACATAGATTGTGTTCCATACAGAGCTTCTTCTTGATTTGGGAATCTTCCAGAAATTTTCAGTATGGAGGCATTTGTAACTTTTTTTTTTTTGTATTTTTAAGGGCTGTAAATGTTCCTCTTGCAGGTTTAGCTCCAGCAGAATCTAGGTGTGAAGTCCGTGTCTAGTACCTGTTTCACCCACAGAAACTGGCAGAGCTGGGTGGTGGGAGAAGTTGCGCTCTGGTGTGGATGAAGACATGTCAGGTGCCCAGGTCAGGGCTGGGAGCAGGTAGGTTTGGCTTTATGTTAGCAAGGAAATGAGAAGAGTCCCACAGAATGAAACAGCTAGATTTTAGTATTTCATTTTTCACACCGTTTGCATTTTGGGGGACTACTACAGACCAGGCATGCTAACTGTGCTCTGGCTAATGTGTCTTTTGCCTTCATGTCATCTGTGAGAGCTTGTTTGGAGACACCCCTCTGAAATGTAAAGTACAGTTAAGTGTGAAAATTGACATAATTCCTCCAAAAACACACCTGGATGTGAAATGGGACACAAGCACAGACCTCCTGCAGGCTGGGCTGGCAGCTATTGCTGTCATTTGTAGAAACTGAGGAATGTCTAAAATCCTCTTTTCAAATTTAGAAAAGAGAAAGTGTTGGTATTACTTCTCTTTTTACCCTGTATTCTGTGACTTGTCTGCATTCTGAATGTCCAAATGATGCCAGAGGGTGGAGATTTGTGAGCAGCAGTGCATGTTTCTGCGCTGTGCCTTGGAGTGAGCATCAAGCATATAGGAGAGCACGCAACTGGGACAGGCTGCTTTTTTACAGTGGCCAAATAGGTGACATTGCCAGCAGGGCATGAAGTGACAGGGCAGCAGGACAGAGTGCCTCTGGCAGAAGCAGCAGCTACAGCTCATGAAAGAAAAAGGTTCTTCAAGGGTGCACATTTCATGGAGGAGGGGCTTGAGATTCTTCTTTTGTTTTAAACAATGCTCCAATCAAATGGCAAAGATGCCCTCAAGGATGAATCCAGGAATACAAGGATGGCTCCAGCTTGAATGAAGACTCTTATAGGTGAGTTTGTTCAGGTGAGAATGACTATCTTGTGCTGAGGCAAATGGGATTTGGCTTCTATGTGAATGTCTCCACTGCATGAGGAATGAACAGGGCTGATCAACTCAGCAATGCTGAGTTATGGTTATGATCATGGTTATGATAGTGCAGCTGGTGTGATAACTATCTTTGGTATCTCAGCTTTGCTCTTTGCTGCACTCTGTGCAGAGACTGCTGTCTTCTGAGACACCAGCCAGTGTGACCCACTCACTGTTTGACTGGCATCATTCTGGACATATGCAGAAACAGAGATGGCTTGAGAAACTTCCCATCAACACAAGTTTGGAAACCTTCTGATTTTGGTGGATATGTAGTAAAGGTCTCAGACTTATGCATGTGGCTGTTGCACCCAAAGTCCTGCCAGGCCTTTCTTTGGATGGAAACCTTGGGGTTTTTTTAAAGTATACTCAGTTGCTCCCATCCAGTTCAATGGAAGTGGTAGCACTGGCTCCAACAGAGGCTCAGAAGAACAAAGTGCTTCTGGAGGAGGATATCGATCGTTGCAGGAGACGTGAGCTCACCCTGCTCTGCTGGCCACCACCACTTTTAATTAGCAGCTGAAGTCACAAAAAATCATCAAGAGTACATCTGACTAATTTATAGAAAATTTGTCTCAATAGAAATGTATGACTGAAGCCATGTAATTAGGTTTAGTGCCCATTTTAGCTGTACTACTAATGCAAGTACTGTGAGGAAAGCTAAATGCAGAGAGACAGCAAAATAAAATATAATATTCTGCTGATCAGATGGAGTTTAGCAATCTGTGGTAGGTTTTTACTAGCTTTTGTTCCTCAACCACTTAACTGGAGCAGTATTCTTTTGCTTTTTATTAGGAACTGCAGACATTTTTCTGAGTCCTCTTGAGAAGACCAAGAGAAAGCAGCTTTTATTCTTTATGATAAAGGGAAATCCTGGAAATCTTATCCTTAAGGGATATTCAGGCTGCTAATGAAGACAAGTAGAATTTTCAAGCAGAATTGTAACATTTTTTTAAAAAAATCCGACATAATTAGAGATGAAGTAATGGAGAAACAAACACAGTGAAATTTTGTAATGCTGGGGCATCCTGTATGTTGATTTTCACACAAATAAAAGATGGCTTGCTTTCTGTTCTAGTGGTGAAAACACCCTTGCTGCAATAGGCTGTAAATGAGGAACAAACTGTGTGAGCACTGAAAATCTTAGATTAAATCTACTGACTTCCTTGAATTCTCAGAACTGTCTGTTGGTTTCCTCCAGTAGTTCTGAGGCTGTACACATGTGTGATAAAATCACCTACTGAAACATAACACTTTAGGAATGAGAAAAACTGCATCGAACTACTTTCTTTTTTGAGACAGAAGAAAATCAGGTTCTTAAATCAACATGTGAGTGACATGAAAAATGAGAAAGGAGAAGGTAGTTCATTCATTTTCAATTGCTTTGGTGTTGGACTTGGAATTGCACTTAAAAATACCAAGGTTTTTGGATGAATTATATTTTTAGGACTTAAGGTCCCAACCAAAATGATACAACATAGTATACACACACACACACACACACACGCGCGCGCACACACACACACATACATATATATATACACATACACACATATACATATATATAATACATATATATACACACACACACAGAGAGACATAGAGGTACAGAACTGTGACATAGAAAAATGTTTCAGAATGATTTTATTTTTCTTTTTTTTACCTTCTCCAACTGCTGCCAGGTTAATTGATCCTAGGGGAAGACTCCCAATAACTATAGGTGTACAAACATTGAGTCAAACTGCATCAAATGTGTATGTGGTCTCCATGAACTCTGGTGCCATTCATATTCAGGACAGGACAGAACAGAATTAGGTTACAAACAGAAGAAAAATCACATTAGAGAGCAGTTCTGCAGTCTTTAGAAAGAATAATGTATTTCTTCAGCTTTGCAGCAAGTNACACACACACAGAGACATAGAGGTACAGAACTGTGACATAGAAAAATGTTTCAGAACGATTTTATTTTTCATTTTTTACCTTCTCCAACTGCTGCCAGGTTAATTGATCCTAGGGGAAGACTCCCAATAACTATAGGTGTACAAACATTGAGTCAAACTGCATCAAATGTGTATGTGGTCTCCATGAACTCTGGTGCCATTCATATTCAGGACAGGACAGAACAGAATTAGGTTACAAACAGAAGAAAAATCACATTAGAGAGCAGTTCTGCAGTCTTTAGAAAGAATAATGTATTTCTTCAGCTTTGCAGCAAGTGTTGGATTCATAGCTTTGCTTTTTTTCCAGCTATTTGCAGCTGGAGGTCAAATGACCCTTTTATGTTCATCTTCACTTCCTTTCGTACTGGAGGCTCTGGCTGGCCAAATGGACAGACTCTTTATGCTCACTGCCCACAGACTAATCTCTAGACAATATTTTCTGTGTTGAGAATTACGTTCAAATGGATTAACTCATTCTGTGTGCCAAGACGTTATTTTCACTGAGACTATTATTTCAGTGTCACTGATACAGCTACTCTCAGATTTACTTTGACAGTTAAAAGGAGCCAAATTAAAAGCAATAGATGGCTTAGAAAACTGCCTAAAATATCTTTGGTTCAGTTTGATTTATTAACCCTTTTGGAACTCATAACCTTTCTTATTTTCCCTGGCATCCCCTCAGTAGGCCATAGCCTGAGTATTTAACCTCACATGGCCAAAGCACTGTGCACCAATGACTTATTCTCTTTGCCTCAGAGATAAGTGAGGTTGTGGTCAGGCCACTGCAAGGAGTAAAAAGCACAGGATTAACTCATCTTGACTAGGTCATATAGTAAGGGATGAGAACTTCCAGGTCCCGTTCATTTTTTCTGTTTCTCAGGCAATCTGTTGTTCACACCATTGATCCCACCTACCTTGATTCTTTTCAGTTTCTCTATAATGAAGATGTAACGATTATGTAATCTTGAGCAAGTTTTACAGATTATACAGGCTGAGCAGCCTCTTACACACTGTGTTCATTTTTAATGAAATTCAGCCATGAACAGAGCATAAAGAACTTTTCTGGTACCACAGAATATCCTGAGTTGAAAAGGACTCACAAAAATCACCAAAGTCCTGCTACTGGTCCTGCACAGGACAGCCCCAAGAGTCACATCATGTGCCTAAGAGTGTTGTTCAAACACTTCTCGAATTCTGTCAGGTTTGGTGCTGTGACCACTTCCCTGTGGAGCCTGTTCCCACACCCAACCACTGCCTGGGTGAAAAACCTTTTCCTAACATCCAACCTAAAGCTCCCCTGACACAGCTTCTTGCTATTCCCTTGGGTTCTTCATCAACGAGAAGAGATCAGTGCCTGTTCCTCCACTTCCCCATGTGAGGATGTTGTTTATTGCTATGAGGCCTCCCCTTAGGCTCCTCTTTTCCAGGCTAAAAAGACAAAGATAAGTAGTGTGACCTATCTTTGTAGCATTTTGTAAAATGATTTCCTGAAAAGCTTGAAACCCATTGCTGTTTATCACAAGCAACTTTTGCTGATCTCTCATGCTCAGGCTGGATTAGCTGACCATCTTTAAACTTCCACGCAATAATTTTGTTAGCTGGTGCAGAAGAGCTTGCCATTTGTTTAAAGGTGAAAACATTTTCCCCAGCTGCAGTGTTAAAAGCTGATTAAAAAACTGGCAAAAAGACTGCATGGTGCTTCTGAAAGCCTTTTGCCCACAGTCCCTGTGGGGACTCCCTAGCGTATTACAGGCATTGATTAGCTAGTTTACCCACGTAAGGTTGCAAGATATCATCTGGAAATTAACTGCAAGCACTTTAGCAAAACCATTCATGTTGATAAACTTTGAGGGGAAACACAACCTTAAAAAAAAGGAAGATAAAAACGTTCCTTGGCTTTTTTTACAAGTTATAAGCAACTCGATGTTAAGCTACCTGTTTTGTAAAGCTACTTGCAATGCTTTGAGCTCCTTTTATAATGTGATCCAGAATCAAAGGCAATTATGTCTACAAACCTTTAGTTCATCATGGGTCAGTTCAGGCTGAGGTTTAACACCTACGGGGGTGCTTTGTGGCATTTGTGAAATGCCAAGAGGGCACCTGTTAAGAAGCTGGATAACTCTATTGGCCTCATTTTCTACATATCCGTGACTGGAATAGTGCTGATCTGCCTCTGCTAAGAACTAAAAGTTTGTTGGCAATGATTACTAAACAGTAACACAAAAGTCTATATAGATTTCCCTACAGAGAAAATTCTTATGGAGTAGTCAAAATTTTCCAAACACAAAGATATGTGGAAAATAAACCAGATTCCAGTCTCCCAAAACAATAGTTAAGCAGTTTTAAGTAAAACTACTGGGGGAAAAAAAGATTATAGCAATTATTCATAGTTACGGTATAAACACATTTTTGTATGGTATATATTCAGCAAGGATTATAATGGAATTTGGAATCGTCGCTACTTCATTAAAACTTCTCTTTTTTATTTTTTTTTTAATTTTTTTTTTATTCCCTTTCTGTTCGGGAGGGTTGAATTGCAGCCAAGGCTCACACCCCGATGCTGAGTAAAATGCTGCCATCTCTCGGCTGCACTCGACAGCAACAGGTAGAAGAGAACTATCAAGATTTTATCTTCCAAAAGAAAAGCAACAGTTGCTGCTTCCGCAGTGTTTGCTCCTGAGGTGTTGTTAGTGGCTATAACACCGTCAGCCTTCTCTTCTGTCATGGACTATATAACTCCATAGGTGGAGAACAAAAAGTGGTCTTGTTTCCAGATACAGGAAAAAAAAATCAAATTAAAACAAAAGACCCCATCAACAAAACCAAAGAATGAGAGAGAGAGATACAGATAGACAGATGTGGAAGGTCAGCAAACCTGTGAAGCAGATACATAGGGATAACAGGCAGTGTTTTCAATATACCTGAAAGGTCGAGGAAAGGTTTCCAAATGTGTTCTCTTAGCTCTAAAACTAAGCTCTGTGGGGCTTGCTTTTTCATGGCCTTAACAAAATGCCAACATGAAATAAATGGTGGAAGGTGTTTTTCCAGAAAAGCGTAAACTGAAATTTTAAATACCACCACGGTTAGATTAATCCACACATCCAGCTTCTTACTTGTTGCTTTACAGGTAAAGCGAGACCAGCACAGACATGGGCTTTGCCTTGGATTTCCCTTAAAAGTGATGTTTTTCCCCTCCTGAAGACATCAGGAAGCTGAGCTATGGGGCTACTGAAGGGAGGTCCCTGCCCAGGGCTATTTCTACAGGTGAAGTAAGCCATGTCACCTTCACTCATGAAATAAATAATCTACCCTTCCTTCTTCAGGAAATTACTTTTTCCTGCTACTTTGTAAGCAGAAACCACTGTAATACTGCTACCTTAATTGAAATGACACAATGGTACCTTTCACAGGAGAATCCCTCTAATGGCAGAAAACCCTGGGACACAAGCAAACATGCGAGGCTGTCTTTACTTTCCTTACATCCCGTAATTCAACATTTTTGTCTTTTACATTAAGTAAGACTTTTCTACTGTACTTGAGTGACATGTCTCTCTCTCAGAGATCTGCAACATTCTGTAGCAAAAATATGTTTTCAGAACACAATAATCCATAAATCCAGCTGATGGTTAAGCACTACCATTCGAGTATTTGTTATCCTTTTGCACAGTAATGAATAGAAAATATTGTAATTGTCTACGCTTTTGTTAAAATATAATTGCCGGTTGTATGCCCATCAGCAGTGAACACCTGCCCAACTCACAAATATTTCTCAATTTTCCTTTTACATTCCAACACTGTCAAGGGACTCACTCTGTCAGAAAAACTAACACCTATGCTTTGCAAGGATCATTGCTTATTAGGTTGAGGATTATTCCTGCACGCATATACTTGTATTTGAGGCTTTTGTAGAATTTAGCTTGAGAGTGGTTGGGTTGTATGCTTTAGGCATTGGAAAATTATCACTGATTTGCCTCCTGCAAGCATTCAGGGATCCTGTAAGCTAAGCTGATACTTCTTGAGACAGATTCAAAACAACATCCACCTAGAAAATACTCATATCAAATGTACATAGCTCATTAATACATGTGTTATTCCACAGGTATATATTTGTCTTTTTAATAATTTTACCAAACTCAGCCAAATCTTAATCATAAAGGCTAAAGTTTACCTTACCCACCATTGAATCTGTAATTCAGAGACAGATGTTTCCTCTGAGTTCATAGAAGCAGCTACACCCAAGAAATTTCCTGTTCCAGGAGTAAATAGATACTGTGCTGTTCTTCCATATTTCTGGCAGAAAGCTAGATGAGAGAAGCTATTCTTCCTTTGAGTCCCAGAGCCTGAGCATCCTTCTTTCCCCAGTTCACTTTCTAGGGTAATAGCATAGAGGAGACAAACTCAGTTGTGGAAGAATGAACATAAATCAAAATAAAAAAAAAATATTTCTTTTTGATTCTCAGTCCAAAGACACCAACATTTTAATGCTCTGCTGCACTCAAGTAATGTAATTGAAATGAATTGCAGAAGATGTAGTGATTGGCACAGTAGTAATACCTGCCTCTTGCACAGTCCTGTTCTCTCATACTCTGCAGCCCATCGACTGATAAGAGTTGATTTCCATCACAGGCAGAACACAACAAAGCAATATAAACAGAGCTGACTTTCAGAAACCTTAGAGTCCCAAACCTGGGTGCTTGAGTACCCATTAATGCTTGCAATCTGGATCATTACTCTGAATTAGGAGAGGAACTTGTATCAGAGTGATCCTGCCATCACATCTTGCAGCAGATCCCAGCGCAACTGATGTGTGTCCTGATCTCCCAGTGAGTTACTGAGGAAAGAAGGAAGGAAACACTGGGCATTTCACATGGTGTTTACCCGGTATTCACATGTCTGGTTTCCTATCAGACAGCCTACTGTGGATTTTCTGGTTGTTGTTAGAGTTATGACACAAGCCTGGTAGTCATTTGACTGAGTTTGTCCATTCTTGTTTTCAGAAGGTGGCAATGCAAAATATGGAACATGACAAATACTAAGCAAATTGGTTTTTGCTGAATTGGAATGTAGATCTCCTCATTCAATTATGGTTTTGGCCAGGATTGTCATAAAGTCTTCAAAGTGTTCTCTTAGGGCTTTGTAATCACTAATGCCAAGAAAAAACAGCTGTCACCTTGCTAAAAAAAATCTACTGGATTTTGTAAGAAACCTTATTCTTACATAATATAGCTGCTCTTGTTGGCAGCATTTACTACGTCTCCTGCAAAACCCTGTCCTGCAATCAGATTTAAAATGGGAAACAGAAAATAAATAAATATTTTTTAAATGATCCCTGCTTAAAATATACTTCTGAATGTGTAACACTTTGAAATCCCTTTAACTTTTACATGGTTATTAATTTTTTCTTCTGTAATTTAAGCACCAATTATGCACTGGGTACATCTGACAGGCAGATGTGAATTCTGTGGCCAAATGTTGGTGAACAATTTATGTCAAAAAATGAACTTGATGCGTAGATATATTTTCTGTGAAGAATGAAAGCTAGTGTTAGTTTTGTCGGCATTTAATGAGGTTGTGTGACAATATAGGTTCCTAATTTTGCAATCAAAGTAATGCTAGCTCTCTCAGGTTCTCATAGAACAAAATACATCTTTGCATTGACTTTTAATTTAATTAGCATAAAGAGACCATCAGTTTCACTGCTCAGCATGTCTCCACAGACCAGTTGCAGAGCTGTCATCTACTACAGCTTCACAAACAAGTGATTCAGAAATATGGCAAACATTGCTTTTCCTGAGTGTTGAAAAATGTCATGGAGCTGATCGGTTTTTTGGGACATCATCTGATACATTTTTCTGAGAGAAACATTCTGAGAATGAAACAATCTTTTTCCTCCATTTGCACCACCTTTATTTTTTAACCACTAAACTTTCAAAGAAAAAACTTTAAAAAAATAATTTAATTAAGCTGAATTGAAATTTTATCCTGAAAATTGAGTCAATATTTAATCTCAGTCCATTATGACAGGCTTAGAAGAATTGATACTTACCTGAAGAATGGTTACACATGAAGACTACGAATACGGAAGTTTGGGAGAGACCCTAGGGGGAAAAAAAAGCAGAGCTAAAGCAACTGAAAGACATACGAGAGATGCACTTTCATCTTCCACTTATATTTTATGCAAGAATGGAATCTGGCTCCAGCTAGGACACATTTTTCTAGCTGAGAAACATTTTGCTGGAGGGACTTGTAAGCAAAGCAGGAAGATTTCCACAGGATTTCCTTTTCCTGTAAGGATATACTGGAGTACTAAGTACATGGATTGGAATTGATCAGAACAATAACAACTGTCGAGTTGAAAATAGTCTTTTTAAGTTCTCTGTGATAACAGCTTGTAAGAAGATCAGTTTGTGTTGTATGGAAAATTTTGTAACTGTGCTTTGACAGACTGTGTTTTCCTTTAAAATGCGTGGAAATAATTTTCATCCCCCAGAAAACAGAATGTGTTGATGGGAAAACTACTCCTTCAGAACCAATTGCTAAGAAAGAGGTGAAAATGGGGCAACACTTTAGAAATATAGATTCTGCTCCTGACTTATATAGGAAAATGTACTAGCTGATAATTTTGAGTCCATAGCTCAGAAATTGTCAGAATGACACAAAACATGGGGTGTTTTGTGTATGTATAAATCAAATGAGTATATCCAATGTCGGGCTTGTTGCACATTATTCCATTTTAAAACCAACAGTTACTTCAAATATGGGAAGAAGTCATGGGTTAAGACAAAAATGTTGGGTTGTAGGATCGCTTTAAAGAAGCAGTCATAGTAGAGACTATTAAGGAGGCTATTTAGGGGTAGCATTCATTACCAGATACACAGTGAACAGATGTACTTGCAAGAGTTAGATATGAAACAGTGAGCATCACAAATATTCCTCTCTCTTTTTGTCACTTGCATGTTTTCTTGGGTACACACCTGAAGATGTGGTGCCCAAGAAGGGCAATGTAAACTTTGGGCTAAAATAGCCAGGCTTTAATTTAAAAAGTCAATTTTTTTCCTGGGGAGTGGGCTGAGATTTTTTTAGCCTTTATTATTTGGCATACTGCAAAACAACGTTCCAAAATTCTCCTTGTTTCCAAGCCACCTTTATTGTGGTCAGGCAACAAGGGAAACAGAAGATGCCTCCGAGTAAGGCTGTGGGCCATCTGATTTCCAGTAGGAGCACTGGGAGTGGTGGAGCTGACAGGGTATGGAAGGAGAAAAAAATGCCTCTAATCTGTTTTCTAGGGTACACACTGGCAATGAGACAGGGTGGAGAACATCTCCAGGAGAATTTTGTTGGGAAAAGGCCCTGCCAATCAAATGCAAACATGTAGAGTGCCTGACCTGTCTTCTGTAGTCCTTTGAGCTTTTTTTTCCTCTGCTTTTATCTTCAAGGAGCAGCTGCACTGAATCTCTGTCTTCCCAGGACCAGCATCAGCAATGTGTGTTGTGCCCTCCCTTGGCTACCCAAGGAAAAGAGTGAGAAATGCCACTAGTGGTTTGAAGGATAAAACTTGTGCCATACACCAGGGACCAGCTGTGAAGCTTTCCCATCCCTGGTCTGGCTCTGGTCTGTTCCTTCAGGGTGACAGCAGGTCAGAGAAATGCAAAATCCCCAGAGGGAAAAACAATGTAAGCTTACTCCCATCTTTCATAAAAGTAAGAGAAGTTAGATAAATCCCAAATAACAAACTGAGCTTCCTCCATGGTTCCCACTCTGCCTTTTTGAACAAAACATTCCTTTTGTTGCTTTGCTTTCCCCTTTACTGCAGCAAAGATGTTCCTCATTCATCCTCCATTACAACAGGGAAGTGAGGCACACATGTTTGTGTCACCCGAAGTCTCACACCTTCTGAGGGCATTTCTAGCTTTGCTCCTAAGTTTCTGAAAGCTTTCCTGTGGCTTTCCCTTTACTTGCTGATGGCAGAAGACTCTGGGCATGAGTTGTGAATAGAAAAGGCACAGGATCTTCTTTGGCAACTTTGGCAATCTGAAGAAAGCTTTTATTCACAGAATCAAAAACTCATAAATTCCACCACTAAACCATGTCCCCAAATGCCACATCCCCATGTCTTTTGAACACTCCCAGGGCTGGCAATTCTGCTAGTTCCTGAGCAGTCTATTCCAATACCTGACCACCCTTCCAGTGAAGAAATTTTCCTTATATCCAATCTAAACCTCCCCTGGCTCAACTTAAGGATATTTCCTCTTGTCTTGCTACTTGTTAACTGAGAGAAGAGACCAAGCCCCATCTGGCCACAACCTGCTTTCAGGTAATTGTAGAGAGCAATAAGGTTTCCCTTGAATTTCTTTTTCTCTTTCAGGCTGAACAACCCCAGATCCCTCAGCTGCTCCTCATAAAACTGGTGCTCCATACCCTTCACCAGCTCTGTCAGCCTTCTCTGGACACACTCCAGGACCTCAGTGACTTTCCTGTAGTGAAGGGCCCAGAAATGAACTCAGAACTCAAGGTGCAGCCTCACAAGTGCTGAATACATCGAGATCAATCACTGCCCTGGTCCTGCTGCTCACTCTTTTTCTGGTACAAGCCAAGATGCCACTGTCCTTCTTCGTCACCTGGGCACACTCTTGGCTTATGTTGAGCTGGCTGTTGTTCAGGATTTCAACAAAGTGCAAAGCTACAGGAAGAATAGTTTAAATTTACTATCACCTTCAGAAGGAAAGTGACAGTAAATAGAAAAATTCCATTCCTGTTGTGTTGTACCTCTGACATCACAGTAACCCTCAGCCATAGCAAGCAGGAAAGCACTGGAACTGGTTAGAGAAAGAAGAGGCATGACTACAATTATTGTTCACACACTGTGGAGTCACAGAGCAGCTGGGATATGCTGTCTGGATCTAGACCCTGGGAAATGCTTTTCTGCCCCACAACTTAGATGCATCTTTAGAATCTGTAAGTAAATTAAATACAAGATGATTATGATTTAGAAATTCAGATAAAGTCCAAAATGAGAAAAAAACATCATATAGCCATTTCAGAGCCACGCAGAAGCTAAGCAAAATTGTCCTCCAGAAATTAGTCACCAACTGAAAGAACTGACTAACTTGCTTTGCTAATGTTGTGATAGTCAAAAGGCAGGTGAGACAAGGCTTCTAGACAGAGGTAGAATCTTTTATTAGGCCAGATAGTATACTTGGAAAATAAGCATTATGCACACAACTTCCAGGCTCTAATACAGATAATGTATTTTGTTAGACCACTTTTTGGAGACCCACACTCCTCTACCTTTGCAAAAAAGTGTTGGATGGGATTTTCAAGGATGTCTCAAAACAAAATAGGTATCTCTGTGTGGGTGACTGAACCTAAAGATTGTTTTTAGGTAAAGCAAATTGGCTTTGACTGACAAAGTCTCTCTTAGTTTGCATGAATTTATCTTCCTCCACGCTGCCCTAAAGAACTTCCAAATCTTTCAACTGTGGTTTTATTATGATGTAACATGCTCTTATCTCTTAATTCCAAAATAGGAATGACTATTTTCTGGATATAACCCTACATTTTAGTACTTTTTTTTTTCAGTTTGTCTTCATGTGCTTTGTGCAGAATAAGGAGATTATCAACAATTTCAATCTTGGACTCACATCAACTGTTCTCTCTCCAGACTCACTAACTGTGGAATCTGTGCCATCCAAAACATGTAAATATGGAATCCAGGCCAATGCACTGCTTATTTGCTGACATTCTTTATAAGCAACCAAAGAGTTTGATTTTAAGGTCTAGGCTATGAGATACTGTGATAAATCTGAGGATACTTTGGTTTTGCTTCCAATATTATTTGTAAAATTCCACTGCAGTTAGGATTTTAAGAATTGTTAACATTTGCAGCTGTGGACAGGCAGAAGGGGAGAGTTTCCCTCTCTTTCCTACAGTTTCTTCTTATTTTGTTACTGTCGTGCAAACCAAAATTATTCTAATGTTATGTCAGCAACTACTTGGTGAAACCATGTGATGCACCACCAAGGTACTCTTTAGTGCCTTTAGTACCTTGAGGTATGTCATTGAGCTCACCAACCACTCAACATCATATATGAAGCCAATGAAACCATGATGACTGATGTCTTTTTAGTAAAACCAGGGAAAGATTTAGGAAACTTTTTTTCTTTTGAGAACATCAGAATGGATATTACCCCTAGTGCTAAGTTTGACTAACTGAGTCTTTCTCAAAAAGCAAAGTAAGAAGGATTATAAATGAGGACACTAAAGTCAGTTCCCATAGGAACACAGGGAAGTCACTTAAAGATCTCTTATATGCTTTCAAATGTAACAGCAGCTTCTGAAAGCAGAATATAACGAGCATATGGAGACAATCTCAACTTCCCACATAAATCCTCATCCTTCATCTGTCCACCTGGCTTACATGTTAGTGTACATGCATTGGTTCGCCTTGCTGTACACCTCCAGTTGCTGCAACCAGGGAACTAGGGTGGTGAGCTCTTGGCCTTCTGTGAAGAACTGTACAGATGCAGCCATTGACTGCAGCCCTGGGTGAACACAACAGCAGGTGTTCCTAGTATTACTCCTCATTTGATTAATTTACTGTTCCTTCTTCTGTGTGATAGTCAAGACTTCACTAAAACTCACAACAGTTATTTGGAAGCAAGAGGTAAGCCTATATACTTTTTTTTTTAATTAAAAACCCCAAGGAACTCAAATCCAATGTCTCAGCTTAATTTCTGAAATACCACCAGGACCTCAGAATTACAACCCTGAATGGACACCATCCAGAGCATGGCAGCCTGCCTTCTCTTCACTGCTCACGCTGACAATTAATAATGCTGCCAAACTGCTCTGAATCATAATTTGCAAAAGGAGATTCAGTGAATCAGGCATGTAAACAGCCTGATGGTTTGTTTGTGTTCACAAGGGTTTCACTTGCTGCTACAACCCACTTTTTCAATTCTTCCAAGTTTATAAGAGGTAAGTGAATTTCAAATCTCTCTTTAAGCCAGCTATTTTTAGTAAGTGGCTTCATCTGACTTTCCACAGGTAATGAAGTTCAATTTAACACTTATAAAGCACATTTTCGTGCTGTTGAAAAATCATTATAAATATGTGCATCTGGTAACTGTGGTTATTTTTGTAACTAGATGCCATAATGAAGAATTTCACAGGAACATATTATTCAAATAACATTGAAAAAAAACTTTTTCATTTTAACTTTAAGACCCTCTAAAGGAGGTACATTCTTTCTATCCCTCTGAATGTGACTTTAGCACATTATTTAGGAGTTTGGTTTTGCATTCTGAGAGAAGCAGTTCTTAGTTTGCAGTGGAGGTCTAATCAGCAAAATTGTGAAACCGTGGTTTTTTTCTGAAGATAATGGTATCAGGTGTATTCTGAATTTATTTCTTCAGAAAATTCTTATTTAATGGAATAGTTTTACTTAAGCTGAATTTTGGAGCGAAATCTTGTTATGAATCCAACAGATAACATCTGTGAGATCTACTTTGGAAAGATTTGATGAAGAGACTCCACAGCATCTTTTTTTTTTTTCTGGGCTCTTTTTATAACAATTAGATGCATCAGTTTGTCTGTCTTTAAGCCTGAGAAGGTGGGAAAACTGCAACTGTGATCAGATAAGAATTTAAATCTAGCTTAGGTGGAATAATATGACTATGATGGTCACCTCACAGGCTTTTAACTGTGATCTACAAATTAAAAAAGAAATCTAGAAAAAGAAATAATCAGAGCTAAAAGAAGTCCAACAGAGTAAGGTATACTCTAGTATATTTTTCCTCTAATGTTTTTATCCAGCAATTCATTCTCCATGGGCTTCTTTTTTATTATTATTCCTGTAAAAAGACTAGAGCAGCATAAGTCTAAAAGAGTAGTAGCAGCAAGTATCAGTAACAGAAAGACAGAGTACTACATTGTTTTTCAAGCCATATGCTATTTCTGCCATACATACCTATTTCTGAAAACACTAATTTCAGCACAAAGTAACCATAGTGTTTGTTCGGTCAGTAAATGCTTAAAATATAAAGATATGTGGAAAATACAAAGTTGACAACCGATAAATTACACACAAGGTACATCTGGTTTTGGTTTTGTCAAGTCAAACCACTCTCATTTTGAGACTTGTTTAAACTGCATTCCTGACCCCTGCTGAACAGGTTTTTATTTATACCTGCTTGCTTACAAGCCCCCCAAAGAAGTCGTTCACAGCAATAGGGGTGTCAGGAGTGCGCCGCCCAATCTTGCCGTGCAGGTGTGCACCAGCACCAGGGATGCCCTGGCAGACCCTGGCTGGAGCATTCCCGCAGCACGGAGGGGGCAGCCGGACGGGCTCCCAAAGCGCGGGGCGCTGGATGCTCCCGAGTCCCGGGCCGGGGATGCTCAGGCTGCGGCACCGCCCAGCGCGGGCGGAGCGCGGGGCTGCGCCCTGAGCCGCGGGCGGGCGCGGGGCGAGCCGCCCCTTGGCGCTCTTGTCTCTTAATTTAGTAAAAAAAAAAAAAATCTATTTACTTCTCCTCCGTCCTCCCGAAGTTGGATGTCTTCTCAGCCCGCCGGGGAGGGGAGAAGGATGTTGGTGTGGCCTTCCAGGGAGAGCCCACGGCATCCACCCCGAGGGGAGTGAGTGCCCTGCCGGCTCCGCGGGCGCGGGGGATCCGCGGGTGGGGGCAGGCGAGGGGCCGCTCCCGGCTGCCGATGCCATCGCCCAGGAGAGCAGCCCGGGAGTCCCGGTGCCGCCGCTGCTGCGCCGCCGCTCAGGAGGTGTTTGCCAGAGACGTGGGTGGCTGTTTTCCCTTCTGCTGCTGTGGATGAGGGATACAGGTGGGTTTTTCCCCGGTGTTCTGTTCCACCTCTTTCACAAACAAGTGTAGAAAAGTTTGTGAAGGAAGAATCACAAGATGAGGTTAGCTGAAGAGGCTTTTGCTTGGTGCATTGTTTAGAAGCCTGCGGAGAGCCGCGGCGTTGAGCGGGTGCTCTCAGTGCCGCTGCTGCTGCCGTCCCGCCTGGGGCTCAGGGGCACTTCTTATCTCTTCAGTCCGGCTCAGCAGAGCGCCTGTCTCATCTACTCTTAGCACAGATATATCTGTGCGCCAACTTCCTCTTTCCATGTAAGAGGGGTTGCCTGAACTTGTAATATACTAAAGAAAAGTAGCTTTTATCTCAAAGTGACTTAACCACACTGTTAGATTTTTCTCTCGAGTAAAGAGTATGGTATTCAAACTAGTGGATTTATCACATATATACTGCACTTACATTGTTCTCATTTTCATGTCTGTCTTTCTCATGACTGTAAACTCCTAAAAGTAGGTCGGTTGATCTGCATACAAGAGGTTCTCCCGTGGAAAGAGGTTTGGGGAGTAGGGAGATACCTGAATGTGTGAACCATAGAACCTTCTCTCAGTTTTCTAGCTTAGTTATAAAGACCTGTCTCTGGGTCTCTTGAAACCTGGCATTGTGGCTTCAGGCATGGAAAAAATTGTTTAGAATAGATGGAAATTTTGACTTCAGTGTGTTGTCAAGTCCCATGCAGTCTTCCAACTTTCAGCTGTGTTTGAAAGAATTAATTCAGGTGATACCTCTGGTTTTGGATGTTTCCTGTTAAAAATAATTCAGTTTCTCATCTGGAAGATAAGAATTTTTAAGTATGTCAACTTAAAAATATGCTTTTCCTGTCATAATTCTATCATCCTGTCAAAAAAATTGATCCTTCCTCCTTAAAATCTCATCTGGGATTGTCTTTGAAAGGTTAGGTGGAGTTTTTTAGGTATTTTTTTTTTAGTATTTAACATTTCAGTAGAAAGCTAAGTTCTTAAATGAAGGAAAAATCACCATTTCAAAATTGATTTCTATATGAACTGAACAACAGGTTGATTTAGTCTGTGTGAATATGTAAATATGAAGTGTGTGTGTGTGTGTGGGTGGGTGGGGTTAATAGCTCCTTTTATCAGAAAAGAATAATGTAGATAAAATGGAAGAGGGTAAGGTAAGGGGGTTTTAATAATATAATTTTAAAGTTTCATTTTATTAATTTTAAGCATTTTCCTCAGCTTTTAAACATTTAAAGTGAGTTAAGTGTCATCTTTGGTATATTGTACAACTTTGCGAAGGAAGATGGTAAAGAATCTGCCAGTTAGAAATAGTGAACGAGTTCATTTAAAAAAAATCAAAAACCAATCCTAAACACTTAAAGCTAATATATTCAGTAAGTTATTTTGGGGCAAAGTGAGAAAGAAAAACAGCCTCAGTGTCATAGGATACTGCACAAACTAATGTGTGGGGTCAAGTGCAAAAAGAAGCCTTACACTTTTAGTACTAAAGCCTGTGCTCCCAGGAGCTGATTGAGCATCTTCTGAAGCCTTATTTTTTTCCAACAGACTGCTTCAGAGAAAACACAAGCAGTGATGGGTGTCTGTTTTGCTGTATCTTTAGACTTCTACTGTCAGAATCAGTTAACAAATGCAGCATTTAATAACTGGTGACATTAAATGAACTTTTGGCCTGTTTCACCTGGACATATGTTTTGTATCACTTTGGATGTGTTTACCTTTCAATGTCAACTCAAACAAATACAAGGGGACAAACTGGATGCTCATTTGTTTGTCTTGGATGCAACTGTAGATTTTACTGTTTGGGGGGGGGGGTTAATATTTTTTTGAGAAGCAGAGTTAGCAGAATTAGACAGAGTTCAATCCTGCAAGCTCCTGAGTTTGCTAGGATTTAGGAGTGTCCATATTGTCTTGCCAGATCATGGAGACTTGGTGAATGCAGAGTGTCACCTGTAAGACAGGGTTATCAGACTTGTGATATAACCTCTATTAAACCAAGCCAGACAAAAAAAGAAATCAAGTGAACCTTTGAGTACAAAAGCATGTCTACAGGTATTTTCAGCAATAATGTATACTATTTAGTTAAATGCTAACATGAGGTAAAAGTTAGACCCATTCTTTAAAGGATTGTTACAGAAGTTTAGAAGCTGTGTTCAAATCTGTATTTGGCTTGTCCTTCATCCAAAGGTGTAAAACACCTAACATTTTATACATCAACTCCTGAAAAGAGAATTACTCCCACATAGCCCAGATCTTTGCACATCTTTCCTTGATGGCCTCTGTCTCTTAAGTTTACCCAAAACTTTAGCATGTCCTGCTTGTCAACTTCTGATATCAAGTTCCCACGTGGCTTGACCTTCACAGTGTGAGTACTGATGTTTTAAAATGTATCTTACACTGAGCTTTCAGAGTCTGCTCCTCTTGCCTGGCCATCAAGATATCTTTCACCAACACACCAGGGCAGAACTCATTCTGCTAAAGCTGCAGGAGTAGTGGTCAGTAGAGAAATGACCTGGGCACTCTCCTGTACTTGCCCACCTCATGTCAGACTGTTAAATTTTAGTCAGCTGAGTCTCATCCAGGGAGTAAATGTCATTTTATAAACACTATACATATGAACTCTTGATCTGTCTGTAAGAATGCAAGATGTATGTAACTGTGTATAAAAGACCTACATTTTATTATTTATATTTTGACCTTAATAGAATCCTAAGAGTTTGTGTTGGAACAAACATTTAAACGTCATCTAGTCCAAACCCACTGCAGTGAGGTGGACCATCTTCAACTCAATCAGGTTTTCAGAGCCTTATATAACCTCACCTTGAACAGTCTCAGGGACAGGGCATCTATCACGTCTATGGGCAACCTGTTACAGCATTTTACCACCCTTGTTGCAAGAAGCTTCTTCATTATATCTAAACTAAATCAACCCCTCTTTAGTTTAAAACAGTCGCCCCTTGTATTGTTGCTACAGGCCTTCCTAAACTCTCCATTAACTACTAACAGGCTGCAATAAGGTGTCTCTGGAGCCTTCTGTTCTCCAGGCTGAACAATCCCAACTGTCTCAGCCTGTCCTCATAGGAGAGGTGCTCCAGACCCTGCTCAATTTTGTGGCTCTTCTCTGGACTTGCTCCAAGAGGTTGATGTCTTTCTTGTAAGACAGAGATACATATATAAAGTTGGTCCATCTTGGTTTGAGCTGGCAAACTGCCAACCCTACAAGTACAGGGTCAGAGTCCCCCCCCCTCCCAACACCAAGGAAAGGGAGGAAAAGACAGGGGAAGGAAAAAAACTACAAGCCACGTTTATGCTAAAACTACATATATTTTTACAGAAAGAAAGAGACAATTAGAAGAAAGTACAAATATACACTCACAAAAGTTAGAAACAACAAGAAACAATTCCCCACTTCCTAACGAACACACAAATTCTATCTTAACTACACATTACTTCAAAAAACTTATTCCCCAGGGAGACGAACCCAAGTGGAAAGAAGAGAACCAGAACAACACATTCTACTTTCCTGAGATAACTGGTGAGCCAGTGGTGGGCCTGGCCCTCTCCATCCCCCCTGGGGCAGCATCGTGCGTCCTCCCAAGAGGAAGGCTAAAAAGCAACTGCCTTAACCACTCCCACACTGGTTCCTACTTCCCTGGAGATGATGTCGTAATGTGGTATGGAATACAAAATTACTGGCTAGAAGAAGTCAGCTGCTAGCTCAGCCCAGCTCAAGTCAGCTGACAGCTTCAGGTCTAGTCTAAACCTAAATTTAGGCTCACCTAGATGAACCCACAACATGGTCTTATTAGTTAAGGGGGATTAAAACCTTTGGCTTTGTCTAACACCAAAGCTGTGATGCTTTAACAGTAACAATGATATTATTTAGAAGCTTTGCTTGTGGTTATTCTCTTACAATAAATTCCCACATAGAAATATTTATGATGATATACTATAAGGTTTGCTACAGATTATCTAGGTGTAACCAGTTCATCTTGAAAAAAGAAGGTACCTGTAACTCAAATAGTCTTCATGGAAATACTTTTCAGTGTTTTCAGATTTTGAAGCCAGATTCTGCAATATGCTTTGCAGAAAGGAGGAGCAGGTAAGAATGACCTTAGCTTATTCTGCAATAAACAGTCATGAGCAAACAGATGAGATAAAACTGTCCTTGAAGTGATGGCAAAAGACTAGATTAATTTATAAAAACTAGGGTGTAATCAGAATTAATAAAAATATAATTCTATGATTGAGTTTATTTCACTGTACATCTTGGATCACTGTGAATTTTTCTTTCTGATGCTTTCCTTTGGCACAATGCCACTGTGCTGTTTTTTCTACAAAAATAAAAGTGAAATTATTTTCCTTTGTACAATTAGTGACTGAGAAATGCTTAGCATCATATTTTTTAATCAGTTATTGCATTTGGTTTTTGTTCCACTAAATTTAACTCTGTTCTTTTAAACACAATTATACATAAATTTTAAGTACATTGATGGTTAGACCCAGTTATTTTTCTTCTATAACCTGCAACCAAAACTGGACAGGGGATCATTTTTTTTCTTGAAATGGCACAAAGAGGATTTCAAAACTTATTTCTCTTAGATATACATGAGACCCTTACCAAGCTAAATTACCATATACCTCCTAATGGGGGAGAAAAAAGCAGAAAGCATCAGTGTTTCAGATTCTCAATAACCAAACAGTAGAAGGGCTGTGAAGTGTACATAATTTTCTCACCAGAAAAGAATGTAAAGACAGACTGTATATGCCACAGTTCAAAATCACAGCAATAATGCTTTATTCAGCACAGTGAGTTTGTGACGGTGGGGAAAGACAAAATACTTCCTTTAAAAGTTCATCATGACACAAAGATATGATAAAAAAAAAAATAAACAAGTCTGCATCTTCAGTAAACTCTAAACTCTAATTTTTTGAGTTGTTAAACACATATTTTGCTATGAGACAATTTCCAGAAAGCAATGTCTAGGAGTAATATAGAAGATGGTCCATTTTAAAATGTGTGTAATCATTCTAGAAGAACATGACTCTTGAAAGAGAAGCTTTCATATTATTTTAGTTCAACAAGCTATGGGCATCATGCACTTTGAACCAAGGAGTGGAAATTCCTACATGTATATGGAGATATATATGTATGTATCCATCTCCATTTCTACAGAAAATTCTGTGCAGAAATTGCCTGCAACCACACAGAGCACAGGCTAAGCAGATATGTATCCACATTAAACACTATTGCTTCACAAAGGACACACACTGCATGCAGGTAAACAAATTCATGTCTGTGGTGGGAGGGACATGCAAGGCTTTGGGTGTCTGGCTGTTTTATAAATAATGAAGGAAGACATCTGTCTACTGGTAAATATAGAAGGAGAGAAATTAATATCACAGATCTGCCAATCTTTGTAAGAACATGAGCCACAGAACATGGTGAGTTGGAAGGGACCCACAATGATCATTGAGTCCAAATCCTGGCCCTGCACAGGACCATTCCCTAGAGTCACACCATGTGCCCGAGAGCGTTGTCCAAATGTGTCTTGAACTCTGTCAGGCTTGGTGCTGTGACCACTTCCCTGGGGAAATGTGATCCTGGGAAGCCTGCTCCCAACCACCCTCTGGGTAAAGAATCTTTTCCTAATATCCAACCTAAACCACCCCGACACAACTTCAGGCCATGCCCTCAGGTCCTGTCACTGGTCACAGAGACGAGATCAGTGCCTGCTCCTCCACTTTCCCTCATGAGGAAGCTGTAACTGCCATGAGGTCTCCCCTCAGTCTCCTCTTCTCCAGGCTGAACAGATCAAGTGACCTCAGCTGCTCCTCATACAGCTTCCCCTCAAGGCCCTTCATGATCTTTGTTGCCCTCCTTTGGACACTCTCTAACAGCTTTTTATCTTTCTCATATTGCGGCACCCAAAACTGCACACAATAATCCATGTGAGGCCGCCCCAGTGCAGAATAAGAGTGTGACAATCCCCTCCCTTGACCAGCTGGTGATGCTTTGCCTGATGCCCCTCCAGGACATGGTTGGCCCTCCTGGCTGCCAGGGCACTGCTGACTCATATTCAACTTGCCATCAACCAGAACCTCCAGGACCCTTTCCATGGCACTGCTTTCCAGTATCTCATTCCCCAGTCTTCACATGTGGGGATTGACAGCGGGTCTGTGGATCTTCTAATGTCTGAGGTAATTGAGGAGGAAACTGATCTGAACAGTTCGAAGTATATCCTTGAAAAGAAGAGCAGTTTGGAGTGCACCCTGAAGGAGGAGGGAGCCACCTGAAGAATGCAGCATACCTTGTGGCCAGTAGAATGTGTCCATCTGTGCTCAGGGAGCTGACTAACCAATTTTGTGATGATGTGGTGCAGAAAGTAGTAGATAAAAATAGAGTTGTATCTAAAAATAAAGCCTTCTGTTCTGGCTGCTGCCTGAGTCTGTCTCCACATCTTCTGAGTGCCATAACTCACACTACCCCCACATTTACACACATCAGGCGTTGCCCCATCCCAGGCACAGAATATGTCACTTCTCCTTGTTGAAGTTTGTATGGTTGGTGATTGCCCATTCTCTAATTTTTTGAGGTCTCCCTGCAGGGCCTCTCTGCCTTTGAGGGAGTCAACAGCTCTTCCGAGTTCTGTGTCATCTGAAAACTTGCTCAGTATTGCTTCCAGTCCTTTGTTCAAGACATTTATGAAGATGATGAGACGTAAGAGCTTGAGGGACTACATTTAAAATTATTTTTCTGAGTAAAGAAATACTTTCTCCTTCTTCTGAATTTTTCATCATTTTAATTAAGGTCTAGCCAAAACTGAAGCTTTCCTTAGTGTGGGTTGACTTAATGTGGAGGAAGACAGAATTCTTCCTCTGGGAAGCTGCTGCAAAAGATATGTCTTACTATGTATTTTCTCACCTCAGGAACTTTGTTAGGAAGGTGCAAATAACCACCTGCATGCTAAACTGTGAGCTAGGGAAAAACTGCTTCGAACAGCCAAGGACATATTCGCAAACTGCATCTTCTCTTAAAAATCAGAATGAAAACTGAAAAGACTGAAAGATATTTGTTACAGTTCAAAATGGGATGAAAGATTAGTAAATTATGTTCCTATGTTTTTTGTCTTTGTATGGAAAGAGTTATTTTGGTTTTTACTATTTCTTTTCTTCTGTATTTTCAGAAAGATACCTGTTGCCAGAGGAAACGAAGGTAGCTGCCATCAATACGGCTGTCCATTCACTCTGAAGAGCAGACCATGCTGAAGCATCTTTTTAAGATACCTTCCATTCTGAGCATCAAAAGAGATCATCTAAGATGATTTTAGGTTTAAATAACAAAGATGAATTTGAGGTGATTGTTCACTTGGTTCTGCTGCCCTGGAGTTACTGCAGAACAGACCACTGGAAAACCACAGTGCCGGAAAATACACCTGTGCTGCAATTCAGTATTTCACACCTGCATAACCATCTAAGAGGTATCTTATCTGAGCAAGGATCGGAAGACTCCTGAGATGACTTGACTTGTGATGAAACAACACTTCTGGAGCCTGCTGGAGTACTTCAGCAAAGGGCACCCAGCATCTCTGCTCCCACTGATCTGTGTCAAAGCCCAAAATGAACCACACTTGGACATATAACCTGAGCTTTGGTGCACCTGCAGATCCTGTTGAGCCAAGGGCTGGACTCACAAGAAGTGGGCACACAGTAGTTGCTGTTTTTCTTGGATTTATCTTGTTTTTTGGTTTCTTGAATAACTTAATTGTCCTCATCCTCTTCTGCAAATTTAAAACCCTTCGTAACCCAGTCAACATGCTTCTCCTGAACATCAGCATCAGTGACATGTTAGTGTGCATCTCAGGCACTACCCTCAGTTTTGCATCTAACATCCATGGCAAGTGGATTGGAGGGGAGCATGCTTGTAGGTGGTATGGCTTTGTCAATTCCTGCTTTGGTAAGGGTTCAATGATAANTTTTTTTTTTTTTTTTAACAGTGATGCATGAAGCAACTTGATCAGTGAGCTCAATGCTGCTCTGTTCTAAATGGAAGAATACTTTCATTGCTTTGTTATGGTCAAACACAAGTGAAATGCATAATTTAAAACATTTTAAAAAAGACTTCATGAAGGAGTAGCAGAGATCTAATGAATATTTTCTAATGTATCCCATTCTTTGAAATCACTTATGTTTTAAGAGATAAAAATGGAATCTAGAAAGAGACAAGCCATTGGAAAGAGTTTGACTAAGTGTATGAACATATATAATACATCCCTCTCTTTCAAGAAAATCTGTGCCATTGCTAAACTACAGGTTCCTCAGTGCTGTTTCTGTCATAAACAAAGCTGCCTCTATTTGTAATTATCTCTCAATGTATAATATGAATTCCTCATGTCCTGGGTAATGAGTTTTCATTTTTAGATGATTTCTGTTCTCCTGCAAAGGAAACTTTTTTTTAAATTACATACTTGCAAATTCAGTAGCAAATTAAGTCATAGGAATAGTTCATACATAGAAGTGACGGTAAAAGTATTCGGTGCTCATATCTTGTCCAGACCATACTTATTTGCAACCAGCCTTTTCACTGCTAGATATAACTGTTTTAGTGGGAAATAATTTTAATTATAAAATAAAGGGCAAAGAACAGTCATAGGGCAGCCTTCATCCTCCAAAGTGGCCCGTTGCTTTAAGAGTTGCATCACCAAGCAGTGACCCTTTCTTCATTTATTCCTGGATTCAAAAAAAGATTAACTAAAGCATAAACTGACCTGTGGGCAAATGTCTAGATATGAAGCTTATCTCACCCAGACCAGGGCACTGGGCATAGTTCCCTCTTGCTGTACATCCTTGCGTTGGTGCCTCCAGGCCACCATAAGAGGATGAGTGAATGCCTGGCTCTTCTCCCACCCTGGGTTGCAGTGTGTCTTGTGCAAGCACTTGGGCACAAAAAATTTTCCCACAGCTCTTGATCTAGAATGAGGTGGTGAATACAAATGTTCTCTATCTGAATGATAAGCTCTTGCTATTTCCAGTGGTGTGGTCTCTGGTACCTGTCCTACCTCAAACAAGGGCTTCACTGATTACCATTTACTAAGCCTGGCAACTTCCTCTGAGAAACTACTGCTTTGCCCACAGTGAATTAGCATTGTTGTATAATACAAGAGCACTTACTATGGCCATCCAAAAAGAGACCTCATAGTCAACAATACCTTGACTTATTTTGGCAGATTGTTTTTGGTTTGGTCTGTGCAGAGCAGAAGGACATACATCTCTTCTGCCAGGTTTCATTTCTATTTTTGTGAGTTTTATGAATTCCAATATTTCTATAACTAGTCTTCTCAGGGAGAAAGAAGTTAGGACTGTTTTTGTTCCCTCTTTTGATTTAGCCCCTTTTTTATAACTTAGCAGTGGGATGGCAGAACAACATTTGAAGGGAGGAGGGGAAAGGTGTTTAAGGGATTAGAAAAAAGGCATGTTAAAGGTGCCCTTTGAACCTGCTGGCTTCTGTCAGGATACATGTGAGTTACTACTCCAGTGACTGTGGAATAAACCTACAAATGGGGAAGATTCTCCCAGGGTGACTTGCTTGTGGAATAATTTTTCAGAGTCAGATCTGTAGAAATTGGATAAATGGCAGGAATGCGGAGTTCTGTGCTAACCTGTTTTCATGTTAGAGTTTCTGCTATAATTCTTAAAATCTCTTAGATCACCAAGGAACACAGAACCAAACGAAACAATAAAATCCAGAGTACCAAAGGTGACCTCAGCTACTCTGAGTGATGTTGGTACTGTCAGCAGGATGTCCTGGGCAGCTGAGGCAGCCTAAATGCAGGTAGTGCACAGTTTTTGTGACAGTCTTGCAGTGCTCATAATTTTTCTTTTATTAGTGTGTATAAAGGGCATACTAAAGAAGTTTGCTTGCAGAGTTGTAATTAAAGATGTTCACTGAAAAATAACATGCTTAAAGGAAATAGCAGGAGCAGGCTGCCTAACATTTTTATGTCTGTATGAACAGATTGTATTTGTTGATAAATACCATTATTCATCAGGTTTTATGTCTTCTTGTACTCCAGAGTGTGCTAAAAAAGAGCTACTGTAAGTGTGCAGTGTGTTGATGGCTTTTTCGTGTCTTCATACCACTTAAAAACAAAATGCCTTTTTTCATTTTTATTCTTAACATTCAGTGTGTGCTGTAAGCATCACAGACTGAACAAGGATCCATTGAATGGAGTGGTGGTGGTTTGGGTTTTTTGTGGCTATTGAAAAGTAGCATGAGAGAATTATGAGGTTTTTGTTGAGACTTGGAGATATTATTGCTAAAACAAAAAACAAATAGCATCTCATTAATTGTAGGATTATTTTCCTTGTCTTCTGTGGACTTGGGAAAAATTGTATAAAACTTAATCAAAGTGATTCAGAAACTGAAGAAGTGGAAAATCAGGTATATTCTGTGTCATAAACTGGTGGCTTAAGACCTCACTGATTGGTGCAAGGGAGTTACTGAGGATAATCATAGAAGCATAAAATGGTTAGGGTTGGAAGGGACTGTAAAAAACTATCTAGTTCCAACCCAAATTCAAGTTGTTAAAATACTTTAAAATACAGTTAATTATTAAAAGCTTTCTGAAACCTGTATTTTAATGTGGTTGTTTTTCCCTCTCACTTTGTTTTGTGATACTTTTGTGATCCTTTGTGTTTTATACCAAACTGAGAGCGAAGGTCCTGTAGGTCTGTGGCCTGGGTGAAACCTGAGGCAATGAAAGTAGGAAGCTGAGAATTGTTTCAAATGTAAATGCATGGTGAGATTCACCTTTTTTGTTTGGTTGGTTGGTTGGTTTTTTATCTCCAAAGTGTTTTACCTTTTTTGAAATCACATGGCTATTGCTTTGGAAGGTGATCTGGAAAGCAGATCTGATTCTTCTCCCAGCAGTATTCACAGTGCAATGTACATTGATGTCACTTACTGTGGAATCAAGTAAGTTATTTACTGAGCAATCCATTGCCTACCCCAGGCACTTAAAAGCCATGACCCAGCAATCCCTTGCCTACCCCAGGCACTTAAAAGCCATGACCCAGCAATCCCTTGCCTACCCCAGGCACTTAAAAGCCCTGACCCAAGAACAAGCACCAGCGCATTGCCATGGGCACAATGGAAAAAAAATATGGAAAAAGTGGAAGGTTTTGGTTTAATTACTTTTTGCTTTCCAGTCTGCTTTGTGATTTTAATCCATTTACAAAAAGCAGAAGGTTTTAATGCCAACAGGAAGTGCAGATGATGATCAATAAACATGTCATAGGGATTTGAAGGAGACAGTTAGATATCCTGAGATCTGCTATGGAAGTAAGAGCTGTTGGGTCTTTATCTGGGGGAGCATTAGGAATGGAGCTAGAGGAGAAATAGCATGGTCTGTTTCCAGCATAAATGATTTTACTCTGGTGATTGTGCATGTTTGCAGCTCTGTTAAGTAGGTCACTGTAGTGGAAAGTGCACATGTTACTGAGTTGGGGAAATGGATGGATTTTTTAAATTTGCTCCCATTATCCACCACTTAGTCATGGTTTGACAGGCTCATGGTTATACATTTAAGCAAACGTGAAAAGGGACACAGGGACAGGATCCATTTTCCCAGCTGAACTCTGAGTAAACTTTGCAAGCAAAGTGAAATAAGGACAGTTAAATATATCATGGAATTATTAAACATTATATTTTAATTTAGGAAAAGTATATTATTTTGTAAAATACTCTCATAAAGACCAGATGAACATGAAGTGATATCCTAAGATTAAATTTGTCTTATAGTTCTGTCCATCTCGCATGTAATCTCTCCAGTGCCTTTTTAAACACTTGAGATCTCTGGACAGATGAAAATTTTCAGAAACATTTAATCTTTTCCTGAGATGCTTCTATTAATGTAGACTTGCCAGACATGTAGGACAGAGAGTGTTTCAGCTCAGATGAATTCTGTAGTTCATTTTCAGAATCACTACTATATGTCATGCCATATCAGGATTAACTGTTAAATAGATTGATACATATGAGAAAGACAAAGCTCTTTCTGGCTTCAGAAATCCAACACTAGATTCTAATGCTGGAAAAGTTTCAAGGCACATTACTAGCAGGGATATTTTTGTGACTTTTGAACTCTTAGCTCTCGTTTTCAAGTGCCCGCTGATTGTTTTCTCTTAACCTTCAGGGTAGTGTAACCTGGCAGTTTGCCTGAGAACTGGATTCCAAAATTTCATTGTAAAAAATGAATTCAGACTAGTGTTGTGTAAAGAACACCACTATTCAAGAGGCCTCAGAGATGCCTATGCCATGTGAGAGCTTTGTGACTTGAGGCCATGTCTTTCCACACAGCATCCTGTCTGTCCTGGACACAGGGGAGGTCTTGTTCCTAAACCTGTTTGAACTGAACTAAGGCCATGTCTTTATGTCTGTTGATAAAGTAAGGTCATACCTAAATGAAGATTTTAAAGTTAATCTTTTTAGAAACCCTGTAGCATTCATCTCCATGAGTAGATCATCTTTCTAGTCATATTAAAGCAGTTTTTGATTTATTCCTTTGTAAACTGCCAATGAAGACAATGAATGAGAAATGGAGTTGCTCATGATTTTACTTTAAAGTTCAGCTGCCTTAAACAAATGCCTTAAAAATAATTTTCTTCTTAATATTTTATCGTGGTTTTGTATGCTACGTCTTAGATTCAGTGCACTAAACTAATGTACTTATATTTAGAGTACAGACTTCTAACACTCTGGCAACTCTCTGTTTATCTCTGTTTATGAGATGCAGTTGAGACCTCAGATGTAAGAAATTACTCCTCTTTGAAGAGACACTTGCATTTTCATGAGTAAAGACATATTCTCCCTTGGCTTGATCCTGCAAGAACTCAAGTCCAAAGTTTTCTGAGCCTTGATGCATCAAGTACTCACCTCCTAGCACAAAGCCATACCTAGCAGCTTCTCACCTGCCTGCAGCCCATGGATAGGTCCTCTTCCAGTGGGCTTGGGGTGGTATTAAAGGTGACATTTCTATAAATAAAGCTGATAGCAAGCACAACTAGTCAGTAACATTTAGGAAAACATAGTTCTACAACAGATCCTAAAAATATTCTCTGTTTGAAGTGCATAGGCTCTATTATGCCTGCATTAATTTTGACTCATGCAAGCTTTCATTTGTAGTTGGTCAGTAGCAGAAATACTCTGCTGGCTCAAACACAGAGGAGTAGAAAGGGTGCCTGACTTATGGGACTAGGTCAAAGATGCTTATAGTTCCTTTATCTAAAAGAGGAGAAATGTTGTCATTACCTAGAGGGCTTTAGTTATTTTAATACAGTGTTATAACTGACAGTTTCTCCTGAATTTTCCCATGTAATTTCAAGCACTTGATATGCATTAGAGAGTATAGTAAACAAAAACAGGAAAGTACTTATTCAGGAGATATGTAATCTGAATTCCTCTTTGCCATCTCTTCTCTAGGGAAACTGACGTTAGCCTACTGTACTTTTTGTTTAAATAATCAATGAGGTAGTGGTATATTATTAATTACATTTCTGAGGGCCATACTTACATGGAAAAACCCTTTGGAGACAGATGGAATCATGTGACTAAAACCATTTTCCAATCCCTAAGGCTTCTTTTAAAATCAATAGAAATATATATTTGTACTGCCAGCATGCAAACTGTGTCTCACGTATTTGAGACATTCTCTTCAGGGTGATGTGAGCTGTGCCCTACAAGCACTCCTCTATTTCCACTGGCTATGAAAGAAATCCAAGCTCAGGGGTAGATGCTTGCTCTGTATCTCTCTGGAGTTGTGAGATGACCGTCATCAAATAGGGTGCTTATTACTCCTTTTGTCTTTCAGGAATTTTGTTACTTTTGCTTATAATTCCATCCCCACTTCAGTATTCTTTTCCTGGATGCTTGGTTTATTTTTGTTTCATATAGGCAATAAACACTGCACAAAGTTGAAATCACTTTGAACAATTGTTAAAGAATGAGCATTTTTAAGATCCCTGTTTTATTCCCATGAAGAGGCACCCAAGTTCTCTTTCCAGTCTTAAGATCCCAAATTCATCATGTGGGGAAGATGCTGTCTGCTCTTCCTACAGGTAATTTGTAGAACATAAGTACTGGGCTTCTGTGTTCAATTTACGTGCTTAAAGTGGGGAAGCAATTTGGATGAAATTTTGGAAAGCGTGATCCAGAAGGAATCATGCCACACAGAGAAAGTGAAACTAGAATACTTTGAATATTATTTCTGAAATCAGAGACTTCACTCTGGGACGTGCTTTAATGCTGGTTTAGGATAGGAGAAGGTTTTGCCTGCTTTATGGTAGAGTATCATCTGTCATTCACTTTCCCCATGTTTATGAGGTGTTATAGATGATGGGTGTTGATGCCCAACAGTGTTAGGTCAGATCCTGGGGTATGCAGTAGGTGTCTGTATTACCAGATGTGGTTACTTTTCCTTCCCCTGGTCTGGTAAGTTCCAGCTGAGCCCCATCTCCACGCCATACTGCAGTAAGACTGTGGAGCACACCAGAACCCCCCCAACATTTCCCTCCTTGTCCCCTCTCAGCTTTCAGCACAGCAGAAATTCAAGAGCATGGCTCAAAAAGGAGCTGAACAGGTCATGGATCCTCAGGTGCCCTTGCACCAGTAGCCACGTGTTTTCCCTTAGCTGCCATCTTTAATGTTTTCTCATGTGTTGTATGGTAATTTTGAATCTGTTTTCCTTATTCCTATACAAAAGAAAACATCAAAATCATGCACTGATACCAACAGTGAAGGGTGGACAACAGCTTGTGTATGCGTCCATGGAAAGAGGGACAGGAGAACAGTGGAATTCTGTAGAAAATCAGTAACTTCTTTGGCATTTTTCTGTACATAGTTTTCACTTGTCAATGTAAAAAAAAGTTCAGCCCATGCCCAAAGTCTGTTTCTGTGCATGTGCAAGTGACTACAGATTTCTGCTGATGTTTGTTGCTTCCTCATTGGGCAGCTACACCTACAGTTTGGTTGCATAGTTTTGCTTCTATGTTATGGCCACGTGATACAGAACACCAGGGACTTTATGCAAGGAAGTACACAAATCGTACCAATTCGCATGGACACCTCAAATAGGAGCTTAAAGGCAAAGACTACTTTGGATTTCTTGCAAAATTATAATGATGGTGAATTGAGTCTATAAGGTCGTGAAGAAGCCAGAAAAGCATTTCTGTTGGAATTCAAGTTTAATCATTGACATTTGCAGGCCCTTTTCCCTTATCCATGACCCTTCCAGGGTCATGGCAATAATCCAGGATACCCTATGCCTGATGTCCGTTTTCAATTAATTTAGGAAAAAGCAGAATCCAGCTCTGCTGGTAGTCAAGTCACATGCATGTGAAGAAATATGTCATTAAAATGTAGCTTTTTGGTACATCAGTGGATATAATGAAATAAACTAGAGCCCAGTAAATAAGCAATATTCAATTCAAAATGTATATTAGAGAGCAATGGTCTTTGTGAAAGGCAAACCATATTTTTAACTATGTGTTTAATAATCTTTAGGAACTATTTAGACCATCTTCATGCTGACACATCTGGAAAGAATTCAGCAATTTTTGTAAGACTTTAAGCTTCCCTTGTGGTGCCTGAAGTATCCCAGAGAGTGGACATTATTTTTGCCTGTTTAAATCCAAGTTATATACCTATGGACATTTTCTTAACTGATGACATTAATTTTCTATGTCTATTTCTTTTTAGGAAGCATTTAAGCAGAATCTTCTGGTCTAATAAGCAAATGAAACTTACAGGCTTTTCAGTGATAAAAGGGATACAGAACCATTGGCATAGTTCCAAATAATAAGTGATAACTACAAATTTCATTTCCCCCCTATTTTCTCAGCAAATACTTCATACTTCCCCATGGTTTGGGTTCTTTTTTTATTTGTTTTTTTTTTTGGGGGGGGGGGAGAAGGAAGGGTTTTATGTTGGTTTTTCTGACACTTTTCTAATTAGAAAAGTTTATTAAATGAGAAAATAATTTTGTTAAAAGAGTGTGCTGACATGGAAAAATAAGTTTCTTTAAAATATACTTATCCTTTTTACATTTGTGTTTTTCCACAAATCAACACTAGCTGAGAAACTGCTTCTGAAACCAAAGATTCATTATAGCTAACAATAAACTATGGCCTGTATTGATTTGCAGACCACTTATTGCTTCTGTGGATTTCTCAGCTAACGTGTTTCACTACTTAAAAAATCCAAATGCCTCCTATTACTGGAAGATTTGTGTATTTGGTTTTGTTGTGGGTTGCTTGCTTTTTTAAATACTAACTCAAAATGACCTCTGTCTGCTGTAAATTTTCCCATAATTGATACAGGCAGGAGGAACATTTGATATCTGCAGACAGCAAATGCAAGGGAGCACCACTCTGAGTAGGCATTTCCTCCCCATGACATGCCACCATCCCATTTCTATGAGATGTCTCTGTGCTTTGACCCCTGAGCAGCTTGGGACCTGGTTGCCCCTCTCTCCCCTCCATGCTGTGCTGGCCCAGTGTGGATCAGGGGATACAGATGGGTGAACATTCATCTCATAAAAGGGTGAAGACTCACATTGCTTAACAACTCTCATCTCTTGGTTCTCCAGATGATAATGCCTCTAATCAAAATCACCTGGATACCATCTTTTAAACTACCATGTTATGACCACACCAGACTTCACCTGTTTCAGCTGAAGGTTCCTTCTGCTAGCTATCAGCATCAGCCTCAATTGCTCTAGGCTATTTTAGCCAACAAGTTTTCCTGAAATGTGGTAAAATTGTGTTACTTCTCCTGTTTGTAGTTTCTTAAGCCTGTTTCACAGACAGATGCCACTAAGTTGGAAATACAATCTCATTCTATGGCTAGATACAAGCTTCTACTGTTCCTTGTGAAAGTATAGCAGCCACCATGTGGAAGGCTAGTAACTTGCTGGGGTAAGCTGAAAATATTTACATATATTTCACAGTTTTTTATTAGAGGCAGGCATTCACTATCTGCTGGTTTTCTAGTGTCTTTTTCAAATGTATCTTCTATTATTTCTCTCTCTCCTGCCC